>JAYGXS010000593.1:0-23213 GCA_036362985.1 Ligula intestinalis
TGTCTGACGACCATTGCATATGAATTAACAAAGCCATGCACAAGAAACGCTCTACATCGACGTGTACTCCATGAGAAGGCCCCTATAAATATTATGAAACTCAGTTTACCACTCCAGAAGTCGCCTAATTGGATCGTAAATAAAGTCTTAAGACGAATGAAGGCGCCAGAACTAGTTGGCGACGTTTTACAGGTATTTTCGACTATGACAAGGGAGACAGGATGGCCATTTTTCGCTTATTAGCAAAACGTATCTATTTTAAAAACTGGCTACCTAAGTAGTATGCCTTTTTATCACTTATTTGACTACCTTTACAAATTCAAATATATTTTATGGAACACATGCACACAAAATTAGTTATTGTACTTGTTTGATAGAAAATTACGCCTTCTTTAAATTTTAAACTCAAAGAAAGGGTATCTTTCGGTTTTTAAAAGTCGCTAATTATGAGCTTTTGACGATTGTGAGGTCTTCATTCATAATACATCATATCCGTCAATTTATTAATGCTGCCTACACTGCATAAAATATGTTCCAAATCTGTTTCAGTATTTCATGTATTCTTTGGGACTTTTTTCTAAAACTGTAGGCGAAAATGTACTTTTCCTTAAACATGATGTACACAGTGCACAGATTTTAAACTTCGAGGGTAGCAGTCACTAGTTTAGAATATTATTCGGCAATTGAGCAACTTTTTTAAAACCGAAAGCTACCCTTTCTTTGCGTAAAAAAATTTAAAAAAGGCGTAATTTTCTATCAAAAATGTACAATAACTAATTCGTTCGTGCATGTTTTCCATAAAATATATTTAAATTTATAAAGGTAGTCAAAATAAGTGATAAAAAGGCATACTACCTAGGTAGCCAGTCTTTACAGTAGATACGTTTTGCTATTGGTCATAACGAAGCTCGTTAAAAAGCCCGCATCCTTTCATTATTAAAATGACTTCAAAATTGACTACGCGATAATAAATATCACAACTTGAGTCAATACCGATAAGCGAAAGACTATCAGTCTTTCGCATATGTCAAAATGTTGCGTGATCTTTGGCGTCTACTGTAGTTTGTTTGAACTATTCGTCATGGGCTGCTATATAAGCGTACACACTAAAAAAGGTAAAGGCCCAACGGGAAACCAAAGTAAAGAAGCATGGAGCGGTATGTGAAACGAGAGCAAAGAAAACGTGACCAGGAGGGTTTTTTATGCTGTCTGTGAGCATGCGTTTGAGATGGGATCCGTAATGTCAAGCGAATAAAGTGCTTTTCCCACCGACCGCATCTACTGTTCCTCGATTACTTTCTGGAACTCCCATCTTCGCTAGTATGTAAAAATGTTGTTTTCCGTTTGCTTTTACTGGTTGCTTGAATGTGTTCCGTGATAGGGCACTCCGGCGACGGTAGCTTATTTAGCCCCACTCATTAATCCCTACAGCCTACATGTTTTCCTACAAAAACCGTGTTTATCGGGTTGCTTACTTGCATGCAGACACCGACAGACGAACTTGGACTGATTCTGCCCTTACAGCCTTGTTAATGTCAACTCCTCGCGTGAGTTTGACAAAGAAGTTTCTCCATCAAGCAAGACAGGATGGTGCACTCTTGTTTAGTATTCCTTTCTACCCTTCGCTAATATTTCGTGTTCGAAACTGTGCCAGGAATAACAAGATCAGACACTGATAACCTGACGTGGAACAGGAGCTGTGACGAGAAGCACCTCGACCAAGCAAAGTTTTCAGAAGTAGAATTTGTTGTTTTGAGTTAAATATATCAAATATTTAAATAATTGAACAGTTTATACGTTGCTTTCATACTAGTTATGACTATTCGAACTTTCAGAATTGTCTTCAGATTAGTCCCGAGCAATTGGTGACAACCCAATAGTGCTTCCTTGTGGAGTGCCTGTATGGTAGATAATGGACCTAAGGTTATCTGATGCTTCAAAATTTTCTAGTTTAAGACTGGATGGATGATTATTTTGTTACGAAACAACAAAACATTCACGAGTATGTGTGATACGATGTAGTCCGGCCGGATAAAAGATGATAGAACGTATCCCAACGGTTAGGAACTAGTTGATAATATAAGGCGTGGAAGGCCAGAGTATTAGGGATAAATAAATAAGGTATAGGAAAAGTAGACTGCAAGTAATATGTAAGTGACTCTCAGACGAGTGAAGTCCAGCCATGAATGGGCTGGAACCCAGAGGCGCAGTCCGGCAAGTAGATCACCGGGTCCAAACAACTACAACCAAACAATAGTTCATCGGTTCTGGGATTGATTGAGGGTAAGCGACCCCATAGTAAGTTCCTTTGTGCACTGGCCTTGAGAACTGGTTTAACCGTAAGCCAGACAGAGGGTGACCTTGAACGGAGGGGTTTTCATATCGTCTATTGCGCAGTCGTAGTGGACATACCAGACACGGCCTGTCCCTGCAGCGTTCGAGGAGAGCATGGCTAAGAAATACAAGGTCACTTCAGGTATAAAACTGGTTGGCCTATATGTAAAGGCTGATGGCTTGCGTTTCCTGATGAACCTGTCAGAGAAAATGTCACTCAGAAACTGCAGTAGAAGCAAAGAAGGTTTCACATCCTCATTGAAAGGTTGGAATTTTTAGATAAGTCATCTTCTCAGATCCAGCGATTGCGAAATTCCGCAGCATCGTAAAGTAACACTCTGGTCTGATTGGTTAGTACTAAAAAACGCTATGGAAAATGTGGAATTCCTTACAGTCACACGAGGCCTTAATTTTCTGGAAACTATTTTGCTGAGGATTGTATATTCATAAACCTCGAGCGAAATACCATTCTATGGGGCACAACGTGGGGTTAGGTATGACTGGCTGACGACGGTTAATTGGCCATAAATGGCCATCCTAGTCTCCTTTGTCTTTGCCGGTAGTGTCCTTCCACAAATATAAATATATATGAAGTGAATCCGAAAAAGACAAGGCAGACAGTGTCAGCATGGTAGCCTGACTAAAGGCTAGCAACCTTGTCGGCTCTCCTAAGGCATCGTGCTTGCCTCCGACCGCTACAATGATTTTTTTTATCAATAACCGACTGCCTCCGAGGTCATATGCATTCGCTGGGCTGGGCCCGAGCAATGACCTTAGACCGGACACGCACGCACGCTCGCACGCGAGCCTATGCAAGGCACAACTTGTCGCTGCTCCCGAGGGTCAACTAGTCGCGTGGCGTTATCCCAATGCGGCCAATCAGGCCACAAGGGAACGCGTAGATAATCTTTTATATGTCACTGTCCCTAGCAGACAGCAGACTTGCATCACACACGGGGGCAGCGAGGACACGCTAGTCCGCCCCCAATTTCCGGGCTTGCCCCGAGGCGGGGACATCAGCACACTGGAGATCAGCCAACGGCAACAGCCACCCGAGACAGCTCCTCCGGGTTTTGTACACAATAAACCCTCCTCCGGGTGGATTTCAGAATTATGCCCTTCTTGTTGTGTTCTTTCTTAGGGGTTTCTGTTAGGCAGGCCTAACGAACAGCTTAGCAAGCAGTAGCTTGCGAAGCATGGCCACAACCCAAGCAGGCTATCGATCGGCCTACACGGGCGAATGTACAAAAGCCGTCAAATTGATCGATAAATCACAGTTTAAACCACTGTCATCCACTGAGTCAAACAACCAATGGGACTGGTCACCATCTCAGAGGGAGATCTGATTGGCTCAGTGGACATGGTTACACACGTTGTTTTCCCTAAATTGTTTGTACCTTAAACACAAAAAGACTTCTGCCATTGAACCCTTCTTGTCGTGTTCTCTCTTTGGGGACTCACACGGGACGTCATCGGGCGGCAATATCTCGGCCTGGGCATCCGTTATAACAGTTTCAGCAGGGCGTAATTCAACTGCGACGGATGCCACCGTCACAACACTGGCGACGCAGAACGGTTCGTTATAACAGATGGTAGCCGTCATCAGCCAGTCATACCCAATCCCAGGTGTGGACCATCCGCGATTCAAACCCAGGACCTTGGTTCATGGGGAAGAGCGAGCTTGTTGCTCTCTTGGTTGAGATCGGAAATAAAATAAAATTGTGGAGCTCGTCAATCTGGTAATGGAATATGTACGTTATTCATATTGATCCTACTTTCCTGCCCGAACACGTAAAATCATCATAAGCCAAATTTTAAGGTTTTTTGAGTACACATTGAAAGGTTTAGGAATAAAGTGAGAATAGCAAAGGTATACGACTGTTTATAACAATAACAAGAAGGTTTGCAATGTAACAATGCAAAGTCTATGCGCATACCATGCTGTACCTGTCGAAACAGCATTAAATGAAAAATATTTAGTGGCTTACTCATTCATGTGTAACGTAATATGTCCGTACCTGTAAAACGTCGCCAACTAGTTATGGGCCCTTCATTCTTTTTGAGACTTCATTTATGATCGGATTAAGCGACCTCTGGAGTGATAAAGTGAGTTTCGGAATATTTATAGGGGCCTTCTCATGGAGTACATCTCGATGTAGAGTGTGTTTTGTGCATGGCTTTGTTAATCTATCAAACTCTTCAAACAAACACAGGTACCGGATTTCGTCGTAAGTATGTGAGCACTAAGATCAACAAGAGTGCAGGAGTAAACGATCCAATTTGTAATGACCTTTTAAAGAAAAGATGAAACAAAATTGGCAAATGAATGAATATATAATAATGATGAATAAATAATTATATTAGAACTGAATAATAAGATAATTAATAATGACTAGATAAATGAAATAAACCGAAGACGACGGAATGAAGTCGCAATGTCTCAGTTGTACAGTATGCGCTAAATGTCGTGCAACTTTCACGACTAAATTTGACTTGGTAGTTAAGTATATCTTTGGTCACATTATTTTTATTCACTAAGTGGATTTAATCCTGGGAAAGCGTTTCAGTTAAGAAATTCGCCCTTCCAGTTAGACTTATTAAGAGAAATGGGTATTAATTTTCGCGAAAATGGGAGTAGTTTCGTGTCGAAGGAATTTCCTGTGCTATTACGCATGACAGAAGCGAACTTTTCCTTAACGTGTATTTTTCCATGGAGGAACTCAAAATAAGTAAAAAAGGCAGAAAATATATCCCTTCAAGAACTGGAAAATTTTGTCCAAAATTTTTTCAGAAGCAGGTGAGTGCAGGTTTAAAGAATCACATTTTTTCGGAAACAAGGAACAATTACAGTTTTAAAAATTATTTTTTGCTATCCTGTGAAGTAATATGTCACAAAATGCAGTAGTACATTTGTATGATAAAAGTTGTTTTACCGTACCAATAACTATGAGCGTAAACTTGATATTTAGACGGCAACGCATGACATGCTTTCCCTTTTTGGTGTTGTGCTGTGTCATGAAGATTTCAAATCATTTCCTATTTGAAGCTGATTTTGACCGCTTATGAAATTTGGCAGCCGACGGGCTGCCGCGCAATTTATTAGCTAATATGTTTGATTTAAAAAAGCCATCTTATCCAGAATTATTCACTATATAAAGTGCCCAGCAGGAAGATTCCTGGTCGACAAATGTCTACACCAAAACAAGATGACGATTTTATTCGTTGAACACTAAAAATACTATTATATACCCGTTAGGGCTATTCACAAGGAATATTTTTCAACGTTCCCTCAGACCCTAGCTAGAAACAGAATGCGGGAATTTGGCCTTCATCAGCAGCTGGCTACGGTTAAGCAGCGTTTCCTGTTTGCTCAGACTTTCATTTTGGAAAAGCATTTTTATCGTGATGCAGTACTCTTCTTAGGCAAGTCTACAAAGTCGGCGCATGCGGTCATATGCGAAAAGAAATCCCCCAAAGAATGCATTGTTTTGATGTTAAAATTCAAGAACTATTGACGCCTCGTGGTTTGGATGGCGATCAAGTTCTGTGAGTGACCAATCTGGCGGCCGACAAAAAAAGGTGAACAGTCACGTATATGTCAAAATTGTCCAAGATACCTTTGCTTATAATGACATTCACAGGCGTCAAATGGATACTATTATGCTACAAGACAATGCCCCTGCTCACCAATCAAAGGAGGTATAATTATAATTAACCGGCCCGTCAGCCTAACTTGCATTTGCTGTCAGGTGATGCAAACCATAATTACGTAGACGACAATGAATTTCTTGGAGGAAAATAACCTACTGTCAGGGCTCCAACACGGCTTCAGAAAGAACCATTCTTGCCTTTCCAGTCTTCTACTCTCCACTGAGCAGTGGACTCGCGCACTGGATGAAGATGGTAGGGTTAACGTCATCTATACGGACTTCAAGAAGGCATTCGACAGCGTCCCACATAAGCGTCCAATGTATAAATTGTCAGAAATTGGCATAAGAGGAAACCTGCTGGCATGCATCACAGATTTTCTCACAGGGCGATCGCAAACTGTGTGCATCTGTGACTCAAAGTCAAACCCTACATCTGTTTTGAGTGGCGTCCCCCAAGGCTCTGTCTAGGGGCACTGCTTTTCCTTATCTACATCAACGACTGTGTCAACGACCTGGGTTGCAGCGCTATCATGTTTGCCGATGACGTCAAACTCTGGAGAGCCATCAGGTCTGACGCCGATAGGAAAGCGCTTCAGGAGAGTCTCAATCGACTTAGCTGCTAGTCTGCTCGTTGGCTCTTAAACTTCAACATTAGTAAGTGTGTGGTTTTAAGACTCCGTACTAGAAGGACTGATGAGGAGAACGATTCCTTCCAATGCCTCCTCGATGGGCACCCGCTTTCAAATGTGAACGAACAAAAGGATCTCGGTGTTCTAATAAATTCCTCACTTAAACCATCTACTCAGTGTGTAAAGGCAGCTAAACGAGCGATACAGGTGCTGTTTGCGATTAGGCGGGGATTCGTCAACATTGACAAGGAGCTCTTCAGGAAAACCTACGGAGCGTTTGTTCGGTCCCACTTGGAGTATGCTGTCCAGGCCTGGCGTCCGTGGTTCAGGAAGGATTACCTGCACCTGGAACGAGTGCAGGCGAGGGCTACGAAGATGGTCAAGAATCTTGGTCATCTGCCTTATGAAGACAGACTGACCAAACTTGATCCTTTCCCTCTCAATTATAGGCAACTCCGCGAGGACCTCATACAAACCTACCGTATTGTTAGAGGCCAAGACTGCGCCCTAGAATTTGATGATTTCTTCGAATTGGCTCGGACTGACCATCTGCGAGTTCATCCTTTTAAATTACAGAGTAAACCGGCCCGTATCGACGTTCGACGAAACGCCTTCTCTCAGAGGGTTATTGGAGCGTGGAACGGACTCCCGGATGATGTGGTCCTCTCAGATACTGTTGACATTTTTACACACAAACTTGATTATGATTTACTGAGAAACTGTGGCAGATATAATGAACAAAGTGTGAGTTGCATCACCTTGAAACTGGCTCACACTTATCGCTGATATTAAGCCTATATTTGTATTATGTACTATTGTTACGGTGGACCTATTATGCGATTTTTGGTTATTAATAGGGAGCTCAAGGGCGAAAGCCTTCTTCCCTTAATTAAGTGACTTAAAGTGACTAAAGTGACTGAATTCTACCCGAGGCATCCGCGGTTCGATTTCCGGCCCCGCTGGCAATAGTTTCTACTTCCATTTTAGTTGCAAACGAAAAGACTAAATTCAAAATGTTAATCGTGACGTATTGTGTTGACTGATATTCAAAATAGCGAAAATCTTCCGACGGTGTGTAGAGTATTGCAAATATTTGAAGCAGACTGAGTAAACAATACGCCTAATTTCTTAGAAGCAATTTCAAATAGGTATAAACAATAAGCAGGATATTCAGGAAGACTCAGCCGTTTGTAGATAGTCGAGGTCCTGAATAATTGCGGATCTTCAAGAAGGCTTGAGATCCTTGTACCTTGGTCTTTTCAGGCTGTTATCGCTTGTTTGTTTGTAGGCTGCAACTTCAGTTCAAGGACTTGAGACACAAATTCCACTTTGATTCCGTCTTCTGAAGAGTTCGATACAATAACAAATCCACGATGACGAGAGTGTTGAATAGTATTCAATAGTATCTGGAGTCCGCGAGAGTGTCCAGAAGCGTGAAGTCCCGAAACGACTAAATCTCTTTCAGTCTGAAAAAGTCAAACCGATTTCAAAGGGCGCGCCGATTTCGAAGGGTGTGACTTATTTTTCCTTTCACACATTGTAACTTGGGTAAATGCTTTGCGAGCTACAGTGGCTCTCATGTGTGACGACTTCTTCCAACTCGCCACTACAACTAATCTCCGGGGGCATCCCTTCAAACTCTATGTGCCCCAAGGACGATTGGATGTACGGAAGAATTTTTTCTCTAATCGTATCGTGGACCCGTGGAATAACCTTCCCGAGGCCATTGTTATGTCCCAATCTGTGGAGATATTCAAACACCGACTTGATATACACATGCTACAACACAACGTGAACTATGTGACAAATTAACCTTGAAACACCACTGCGCCATGTGACTGTCTATATTTTCCTGACTGGAAAATTGTTAACATTGTTTATAATTCTTGAGATTTTGATGTGACAAATAGGGAGTTCAAAGGCGCAAGCCTATTTTTCCCTCAAATATACTGACTGACTGACTGACTGACCTGAGGATGTTACGCGAATTTTGGGGCCTACTGTATGTTAGGGAGAGGAAAGAGACAGGATAGCAGAGAACAATTTACAGCAACAGTCTCTGCGTGTACATCAGCTTCTGCGCGTGTGCCTCAACTTCTCAGCGTCCCTGTCGGCAAGGTCGTCTCGTCTGCAGCTTATCTTGTGTGTCGACGGCACGTTCTCTTGTGGGCAACAGAATGCCACATCCCGTGTGCGCTCTCGTATTTAAGAACAATCGGTAATTGTTCGCTTTGCCTCTTCTTATTGGTCCATACGGTCACCCATCAGTGCTGGTGGACCTTCCAGGGACACACAACGTCTCGGTGTTCTTACTTGTGTTCACGGCTCTTTGGGAATGCGTGCTTACGCCTGTTCGTGGCCCTTTGTTGGGTGTAACCTCAGAATGACAAGGCTGATTAATCACGTGCTGGGTCGTCCTAACAGCTTCCCTGTTTCAATAAATGTTTACACGCTTGGTGCTCAGTCCGTTGTTCCTCAGTTTGCCAAATCCTACCTTCCAGACCATATTTGATATGTAGCGGGACGGCCGGAGGAACGCTTTCGGACCGGTCTCATTATCTCTGTCGATCATAATTTAATTTCATTCTCTCTCTCAATAAATTCAGTCCCCAAATATCTCAGTCTGATGTAACTCCTCCTCTGTGACTTCTCTTTCAAGGTCTGCCTCGTGTACTTTTATTACGTTTTTGTTTATGGGCAGTCAGTCCAGCATTCAGCTCAATTCCAGGAATAACCGTTGTTTCCCTAATGGCAATGTTCCGGAACCAAAGGAGAGGGTGGTTCCAGTGGAACAATGGTCCCACTTACGTTCCACTTTGGTTCCACTTTCGTCCCACTGCGCCGTGCTTGCGTATATGGGCGGTATTCCGTGCACTGGCCGGGGTAGTCTACAAGCCGTCATCGAAATCGATGGTCGACCACCCACACATAAGCTCCCACGTCCACCTGAGACTATAGTCGCCCCCTGCACCTCTACCCCAGACACCCCTCCCCCTATTTGAACGCGTGTGCCCTGAACATGGGTTTTTCGCCCTAGGCATACGCCGGCAAAATGTGCCAGAGCAAGGCATCGATCCAGGTGCCGCATTTGGAGAGGGGGGAGGTAGCAAATGCAGGAGGCGTGCGTGCGCGTAGGTTTTTTCTCAGGTGGACGTGGGAGCTTGTGTGTGGGTGGTTGACCATCGATATCGATGACGGCTTGTAGACTTCCTCGACCAGTGCACGGAATACCGTCCATATACGCAATTACGGCGCAGTGGGACGAAAGTGGAACCAAAGTGGAACGAAATTGGGACCATTGTTCCACTGGAACCACTCTCTCCTTTGGTTCCGGAACATTGCCATTATGGCAACAGCGTAAGTCAAATACCTCAAACATGCACATGCTGAAAATATCTAGCCGGATGCCGATAAAGCACCGCAGGCACGAAGTTGTTTAGTTCTACGGTCCCAGTTCAAAATAGGCTCCTTTTACATGGTTGGTCTCTTACACTCGTCACGCAATTGATGGCTATGCGAATATTATAATTCCTCGTACAGGCCTGCTATCGAAATATCAACACTTTCTGTTTATATTAATCTCCGCACATATCACTTCCACTCGTGACATGCTGTGACATCTGCCCCTTATTTTGGGCTTTGACGCCGGTTATATGTGTATGCAAGTCTATTATTGCCTTCATTATTATCGAGATACATAAGCAAAAGTATGATCTATACCCGTCATTTTTAAATGAAGTTCAACGACAACGTGGCATTATGTGTTAACACATGCCATAGGAAACAAATGCTTCTTTCTTGGAATAGCCTTTAGTTGTCATACACAGCAGCAGCTCCTGTGGTAGATAGAAAACCTAGAGTATGCCGAACAACAAATTCCTCAATGGCGCTGAATTCTACCTTAGGAGTCTGGCAACATGACATTAACCACCTCCCATCACCCATTCCCTTATCAGAAGGCTTAAATGTTCATCCTCATGTCGCGGCCACCAGCATGACTTGAGCTCACGTTCTACGTTGCTAAGCATAAGGATCCATTAAACTGGTTATTGGTGATACAGGAGATTCAAACTGTGAAGCTTGTATCTTCCTATCGTAATAACCTATATGTCGCCAAGTTGATGACGTCCTCTTCTTTGCGTACCACGCGTCATTCTGAATTCATTGTCATCAGAGATATTCTCAGATTAAGCCATTTATGTCATCAGTAACAGGCCGATGCATTGATAGCAGAGCTGTTGCTGTAAAATAGCGACATCGGTGTTACAATCCGCATTGCGACATGATGAATTCTCTCTCCATCCCCCATCATGATCCTCCTTTCTTCCCTCCACGGTCGCAAAATCCTACGCCGAGGGTGATAGGCAATCAGTTAGGTGGTCTAGGCCGTAGGGTCATTCTCTCACTAAACGAATAAGTAGCCCGAATTAGCTACTGTTCCTTACGCCCTCGCTGAGGAGAGGGCTAGGAAAGGCGTCAAATGCAAATCCTAGGTGCATTAATTTTGCCAGTGGACCCTGACTTGCAGACTGCTCTACTTGCGGTTGAAACACATACAGATATAAAAATTTTCCCGTCCTCGCCTTCTTCCAATCCGCAGCGCATTCCTAGACGTTATGGTGAACCCACACATTAGCAACCTAGAATGTCCGCTCCATTTGAGACAATCTGCGAATCAGCCCACCAGAACGAAGACCAGCGCTAATCGTTCCCGAAGTGGCTGGCTTCAAGATAAACGTCACCGCACTCAGTGAAACCCGTTCTTTGATCAAGACTTACCGAAAACAGGAGCGCTGAACCTCGAAGCGAATCTGTCCTAACAAACCGTAGAGAAGCAGAAGGGGACGACAGTCGGAAGGTGAGTACCACTCGTATAAACTGCATCGTCATAAAAGGCATGAGAGAAGGTACTTCCGATACCCCGAAATCAAGATTAGAAGAGGACAGGAAGTTATTTAAAGAATATCTGAAATTTCTCCTAAAGAGTAAGGAGAAAGTCCAAGTTCTAAAGGCATTCCGAATGGGTCGTATAAGAGAATCAAAAGATGAACAACGCCAACCAAGACCGTTGAAGGTCGTTCTGAAGAGTGAGGCTGAGGTCCAGCTATTGTTAAGCAGGAAACCAATACTTAGATACTCACACCCGACGGTTTTTTTTACAGCGGGATTTTTCCCCCGCGGAGCGGGAGAAATGGAGATTGCTAAAAGTAGAACTCCACAGGAGATGCGAACTCGGCGAGAGCAATCTTCGAATTCGGAACGGGGAGATCGTCCATATCCCGTGGTCACTCCTCTGGAGAAAGCCGATAACACTTACAGCCTAGTTGGGATGGACAACAGTCCGTCTACATCAGCACCGACAGCTCCTTGCATGCAATCTCACGCAAGAGGCAACCGCCTGCATAAAGTGGTGAATAAGTCTAAATTGAGCTTTCTTTACACTAATGCCCAAAGTCTTCCCTCAAAAATTGATGAACTCAAGGCAGTACTTTCGGAGCGGAAACCTGATGTAGTTGCCATAACGGAAACATGGCTAAAAGCAGAAATCGCGGATTCGGAGATTTCGATTCCAGCATACCAGCTTTTCCGCAAAGACCGCCAAAACCGACAAGGAGGTGGGGTTGTCGTGTGTGTCAGAACTGAAATCTCTGCTGTACAAAGAGAACACACTGTAGCCCTGGAGTATGAGTCCGTCTGGTTAAAGATCAAGAAGGCGAATTCACAGAACCTGGAATTCCTGGCCGTTTACCGGCCACCAAACATTTTGAGTGGAGCCAACGACTCGCTCCTTGGTCTGGTGAAAGAAGCTACTAGCCACCAGGAGGTTCTCATCGTTGGTAGCTTCAACGCCCCTGCAATTGAATGGAACAACCTGACAGTTGAGGCGGCGTCAATTTCCTTTAGTTCCAAATTAATGGATCTCACGCTTGACCTGTCTCTAGTTCAGAACGTTAAGGGCATAACCAGATTTCCAGAAAACCAGCGGGCTACTTGTTTGGATCTCATTTTCACGAAGGATTCATCCTACATAGATGAAGTGCATTCAAGTGCTCCGCTCGGTAAGAGTGACCATACGACGCTAATGTGGGATTACTCACTCCATACTCAACGGCTGAGGAAAACGGAGGACCAGCCAAACATATGGAAGGCAGATTTCAATTCAATGAAGAATGCACTATCGACCGTGAATTGGGACTGCCTACTCAAGGGGGATCCGGAGGAGGATTGGAGATCACTCAAGAGGGTTGCATTAGATCTGCTTAAGCGCTTTTGTCCGGTCAAGGTACACAAGACGACTAGTCGTCCTGCCTGGTTGACGAGAGACCTTAACAGACAACTGAAGCGGAAGAATAGGAAATGGACGTTATTCAGGAAAACTGGATGGCCAGTACACTTCGAGGAATTCCGACGCCAAAGAAATGCAGTAAAAAAAATCAACTTGCCAGGCCAGGAAAAATTATAAATCAAGAATCCTCCTACAGGCCGAAGAGAAGCCTAAAATTCTATTCCACTATATTAACAGTAGATTAAAAAACAAGGATCCTGTCGCAGTACTTAAGAATGATGATGGCGGAGAAGTCGTTGAGAATGACGAGAAAGCCGAGTACTGTAGCCAGTTCTTTGCCTCGGTATTCACTAGGGAAACCGAGCTTCATTTTGATAATGCCAACAGTGCTGTTGTAAACGCCGGTCCAGCACTTCATTCTCTACTATTTCCAATATCTGTAGTTCAGAGAGAGCTGCCGAGCCTCAAAGAAGAAAAGTCATCCGGTCCAGACAATATACCAGCCAAGTTCTTGAAAGAATTGGCAAGCGAACTCTCAGAGCCCCTAGCACATATCTTTTTTTCTTCATTTGAACTAGGAAAACTGCCATCTGAATGGAAAATGGCAAATATTTACCCGATATACAAGGGCGGAGCCCGAACGAAGGTCAACAATTACCGGCCCGTAAGCCTAACTTGCATTTGCTGTAAGGTGATGCAAACGATAATTAAGAAGACGACAATGGAGTTCTTGGAGGAGAACAACCTACTGCCAGGGCTCCAACACGGCTTCAGAAAGAACCATTCTTGCCTTTCCAGCCTTCTACTCTCCACTGAGCAGTGGACTCGCACACTAGATGAAGATGGTAAGGTTGACGTCATCTATACGGACTTCAAGAAGGCATTTGACAGCGTCCTACATAAGCGTCTAATGTATAAATAGTCAGAAATTGGCATAAGAGGAAACCTGCTGGCATGCATCACAGATTTTCTCACAGGGCGATCGCAAACTGCGTGCATCGGTGACTCAAAGTCAAACCCTACATCTGTTTTGAGTGGCGTCCCCCAAGGCTCTGTCTAGGGCCACTGCTGTTCCTAATCTACATCAACGACTGTGTCAACGACCTGGGTTGCAGCGCTATCATGTTTGCCGATGACGTCAAACTCTGGAGAGCCATCAGGTCTGACGCCGATAGGAAAGCGCTTCAAGAGAGTCTCAATCGACTTAGCTGCTAGTCTGCTCGTTGGCTTTTAAACTTCAACATATTGTAAGTGTGTGGTTTTAAGACTCCGTACTAAAAGGACTGATGAGGAGAACGATTCCTTTCAATGCCTCCTCGATGGGCACCCGCTTTCAAATGTGAACGAACAAAAGGATCTCGGTGTTCTAATAAATTCCTCACTTAAACCATCTACTCAGTGTGTAAAGGTAGCCAAACGTGCGACACAGGTGCGGTTTGCGATTAGGCGGGGATTCGTCAACATTGACAAGGAGCTCTTCAGGAAAACCTACGGAGCGTTTGTTCGGTCCCACTTGGAGTATGCTGTCCAGGCCTGGCGTCCGTGGTTCAGGAAGGATTACCTGCACCTGGAACGAGTGCAGGCGAGGGCTACGAAGATGGTCAAGAATCTTGGTCATCTGCCTTATGAAGACAGACTGACCGAACTTGATCCTTTCCCTCTCAATTATAGGCAACTCCGCGAGGACCTCATACAAACCTACCGTATTGTTAGAGGCCAAGACTGCGCCCTAGAATTTGATGATTTCTTCGAATTGGCTCGGACTGACCATCTGCGAGTTCATCCTTTTAAATTACAGAGGAAACCGGCCCGTATCGACGTTCGACGAAACGCCTTCTCTCAGAGGGTCATTGGAGCGTGGAACGGACTCCCGGATGATGTGGTCCTCTCAGATACTGTTGACATTTTTAAACACAAACTTGATTCTCATTTGCTGTGAAACTGTGGCAGATATAATGAACAAAGTTTGGGTTGCATCACCTTGCAACTGGCTCACACTTATCGCTGATATTAAGCCTACATTTGTACATTTGTATCATGTACTATTGTTACGGTGGACCTATTATGCAATTTTGGTTATGAATAGGGAGCTCAAGGGCGAAAGCCTTCTTCCCTTAATAAAGTGACTTAAAGTGACTTAAAGTTGGTGTCAACTACACCTTCTTCCGGAGCGGCTGCCTACGGGAGGCCGGAGTCGCCTTTGACATTTGGGGCGAAATTGTGAGACTTCCGTTCTCTCCGCCCCAAAGCACAAACAGTAGACTGAGGTGCTTCGGCCGACCTCTTCCGGATGACAAATTTGCGACCATTGTCAGTGCCTGCGTTCTCCAGTGTTAAGCGCGGCCGAGACAAAGGACAAGTTCTGCATGTCCTACTATGGGATATGTTCAATGCAGATAAGTTGTTTGTACTATAGTGATCGCTGCTGCCCGATTCCTTCCTGATTCTAGACGCCTTAGACGAGGACATTTAAAGAAAAGGACCTCGTGTGAAGGCATTTTTCGGCCTGCGGCAGGCCAGACGCCAACGGGCGCGCGCCAGAACACACGCACTGTGTTTCTCCCGTTATTGCCTCAACCCAAAGTGGTTTGACCTTAATCCGGGCAGTGAGATTCCCGTATAAGTAGACTGGCCTTAGTAGCTTGGCCTCAATTCATAGGACACAGATGAAAATGCGATGTCTCTCTCAAGGCGTCAGTCCGAAGCCGACCCGACCAGGGAATGGATGCATTAGTCCACTAGTCAAACGTATTACTAACTATTCTCCCTTCGGTCCATAAAGAAAATATCCTTCCTACTATTCTGGCCTTCTTAAGACTTCTATCTTCTCCTTAGGAACCGGACCTAGGAGAACGCAGACTTAGGGTCAAACCTTTTACGTTTTAGCATCCCTCAATAGTACATTTTGACTTCGACACTTGTGTCCTCAAATATCATAGTGCCTGGAGAAGAGTGCTTCTCATGGTCTCCAAGGCTTCTGTATTAAAGGTTTGCAGCTCCCATAAAGCTGCACATAACACCGGCTCATTCTGTCCAACGCCTACATACTTTTACCTTCCACTGCAGCAAAAGCCGGCCTGAATGTACCGCCGGTCCCGACATTGGAAAAACAGTATTTTGATAAGACGGTGACTACGCGGCCTGTGAACTTGTTTAATAAAAAATTACTGCCTCGATTTAAGGAAGAAGAAAAGATTTTCCAATACGTTCCTCCTCAGGATAAGTAGGAGAAACACAAGCAACGTACATTTAAACCATAAACCGGTCACAGTTTATGAAATACACAAGAAGAGACATTCCAACTGGTTCAGGTGTGAATTCTCCTTTAATACCTTAAGCCCTCTCCTTCCATCCCCACCTCCACGTCGTCTGCCCAACGCCAGCAAGGACAATCCATAAGGCAAAGTACAACAAATACAGTAAAATAACATCAAGATTAATTGTGTCACACAATGTTTCTATCGATGTTTCTCTGAGCTGGAACGAATTGATCTTAATTCCATTATTATAGATGGCGAAAGTGGCGTCGCATAACCAACGTTCCAAATGACGACGTCGATGACCGAACTTGTTTACAATTGGGAGAGACCGGAACCACCCGCCCTATACAATGGGAAACATGACGCTGGCCGCTGTTAGGAGTACTCGAGACTTGGGCGTTATCATCCAGGACGACCTCAAGACCCGAGAGCAATCAACTTTGGCGAGACGCAAGGGACTTGCACTACTTTGGATGTTCAAAAGAGCATTCACTTCGTGGTCCTTGCAGATATTCCGTAAGCTCATGGTCACGTTTACTCGACCGATCATGGAGTATGGATCATCCGCTTGGTTTCCGTGTAAGAAGAGCGAAATGACTGACATCGAATATGTTCAACGACTGGGATCAATAATGGTGCCCAAAGTGCGAAGACTGACTTATTCGGAGTGCTGTAAAGCACTGGACCTGTTTGCCCTCAAATTTCGACGCTCCAGACGCGACCAAATCATGATATACAGAGTGATCGTCTGCGGTGACAAAACGGAGGTCGCAGAGTACTTCAAACTAGTCGTTGACATGCCCATGCAGAGACACTACTTTAACCTGGTGGTACGACGGACAGATGGCCTCCTGCACGTCTACCGACTCTCAAGGTGCGCTGGGAATGCATGCAACAATCTCCCCCCCCCCCCCCCGACGTTGTCGCTGCCGACACGATTGCTGCATTCAAGAAGAAATACGATGCCCTATTTGAAACATGGTCTGTACCGCTCACGGGAGTGCCCTTGCTTTGGCGGAGGAATTGGTCTTACCTGAAAACTCCCACATGTCTGGTGACTGCAAAGAACGGGTGCCCACGGATCCGTTCCCTACCCTCTACTGATGAAACATGAAACTTGAACGGATTAAACTCTTTCAAAGAGGTTCCATTGAGTGAAAGTGTCGCTTTTAACACCACGCTATGCCTTTCTATGCTTTATTATTTGCGTTCACTTGAGTGCGCAGATGGCTTTTTCTGGACATCGCCACACATTAAGTTTAAAGTGAAGCAAAAGGAACTGATAAGCAACAATATACTGTAAATAACAATATCTGCCTACTGTCAACTGCCTATTCCATATAAAGGCGTTAAAGTGTCATAAGTGTGTTTGCTTTTGTCTATATCATTTACCTTCTAACTTTTATACAACTCTTCATTATGTTCACCAGTGTTTAAGTTTACTAAATAAATCCATCGGCATTTGGCCTTTTATTTAACCAATAAACTTCCCGCCCGGCCTTATAATCCTATTCACTGTGTGAATTAACTTAACTTCTTAATGTCTGTTTACGTTTTTATTTTTGCGCTTTTACGAACAAAGTCTGACCGATGATAGGAGTGTTTTTCTCTAAATGTAGGAAAGGATAAAATTCCCTTTTTACTAAATCTTAACTATTTGGGATGATTTCTCAATTCAGTGATTTTTGCTAGATTTTCTTTGTTCCTCTGCCGTCCCTGCCGTAATTCAGACAGAGTTTTCACTTTATTTTCAAATATTCTTCAGCTTAATTCATTGTAATTTTTTCCTGTTTTATATAATTAATTATATAATTGCATGGAAGACAGGAAGCGAATATGTTCATTTATAGTTGAACACTACACAAAGAATATATATATACTTTGTGTAGTGTTCAATTATAAATGAAGGATGATTTTGCGACCGCAAAATCTGGCTTCATTTCCTCAAAACGTTCTTCTTCGTTCCTTCCTTAAGAGACACCTTTCGCTTTCATTTTTTCCGTTTTTTGCAGACTTTTTCAATGAGAGGCGACGTTCCTACCCAGCCGTCTGGACAGCCTGCGACGGCAAATTTCATTTCAGGCCCTTTCGAAATTCCTGCTGGCTTGCAGTTTTTACTGCAATCTTCCGAAATTCGAGTTTATCGGGTGCCCTTTGAAGAAAAAAGTACAGCAACTTTTGTTTGCTCAGTTGGTTATTCTGTTTTCTTACATTTCCTCTTTCTATAAGTCCAGTTAAAGTAATTTTTCGAAATAGAACACTGCAATTTATGTATACAGAACCCTAAGGCTCCGAAAAAATAATTTAATGTATCTGTAGTCCTGGGCATTAAGCCATTGGTTTTATTTATCTGAAAACAAATAGAAACTTTAAAATACGCAGGCTGCAGAAGGGTCAACATAAGGCAGTGGACAGCTGTCCACTTTTCTAAGTCAGAAGCTGCTACACTGTCTCCCAATATTCCATTTTCCTTTGTTGTCTGCGTCTGAATATGACTGACTTTGCGCAAGCTTAGAAAACACATGGATACTCCTTAGTCAACCTTGGCATGTTAATTCATAGTGAGATGCTTTTTTAGAGTTTAGACTAATAGTTTTACGTCAGCAAATTACAATGCTAGTGTGTGTCCGTTTCATCGGACACCACTTCTTAATCGTGCTCGTGTGTGACTGCGGTTGTTATTTATATTCTATTACCACTCAACTCTCCTCCCCATATTTTTATTGACTTATTTTTATCGCATCTTCTATTATCTAGGTAGATGCTGTGCTGCATATCCACGGCGCTACTTCGTTACTGATCCGGCAGGCCAGCCTATTCTTGAGGGCCTTGAACAAAGTAACTATTGGAAGCGGCTCTGCTTTGATGCCTGTCATCGCTTTGAGGTCGCTTTTCATGACATGCAGGGAAATACTGTTCTTACCATGGAAAAGGATTCGGGTTGTGCTCCTTGTTATCCCGCGGTAAGTACACAGAACTTGCCTCTATTTGCTATCCGCTTCGGATGGCTTAAGCTATCTAAATATACGAGAAAATATGCTCACTTTTTGTTTCGAAAGCCAATTATTAAATGCCGGATTAGCAATGACGTATCTGAGCCGTCATGCATGTGGGCACATATTGGGTTTCGTTCTTTCTTTAAGTTGATGTCTAAAAATATATTTTCTTGGACTCGCACTGCACTTTTACTTTAATTTAAATGCAGAGCATACCAAATGTGAAATAATACTGGAATGTTCGCTTGGTATAGTTGATTGATGCCACGCTCAAATAGACCTTAACCCCTCAACGCTGTAAATGGCAATTCAGTCGTTTTTGTGCTGTATCTTTTCACAAGACGCTAGAATTACGGAATCTATTTGCATGCGTGAATAGGCACTTGCAGATTGAACATTCCTAACTTTCATTGGTGATAAGCTAGTGTCAGCAAGGAAGGTTAACACCTTAAAGGGAGGTGTAGCAGAGAGCGCACGGTTATCGCTACTAAACTTGGTATAAAAAAATACATTTAGGTTGTCTTATGCCCTACGTTTTACTGTAAATTTAAATAGGCAGGCGCCTTCAGCAAAGTATGGTGATATTTGAAACAAACTGTTAGGGGCATTGGGAGCGGCAAAATGGTGGGATAACCATCTCATGACGTCGTCCTTCATAGCAAAATTGACTAGCCTTTTTTAGCCCGAAATTTGGAATTCAAATTCCAAAGAGATTTATTCTGTAGCCACTTTGCAAAATTATCGGTTTATTAATTAGCCAGCCGTTCTGTGATAAACAGCATTCACTTCGTAGCAGGCTGATTCTGGTGCTGCCCAGTTGGTTTTTCATTAATTTGCATATCAAGCCACCAGAGTGAGAAGTGACACTCTGGTGGGCGAACGTGGAAAAGGACAGTGTTGTTTTTCGTGGTTAATCCAGTACGTGCCCTACATCCACGATCGTCTATACGTTTTCCGACAGCGTGTTGAAAGTACATTTTAGTCTGGTTCCTGCGAAGAAATAGGAGGTGCTTCGCTGTGGCGTCCAAGGGATATCCTGAGCATCGCTATATGTCGTGGCTTTGTTGTTTTTATCGGAGGCATTACGGATAGTAGTGCAGGCACTTCCGATCGGATGTAGATTTGCACACGACAACCGCCTTGACCTGACATTTTGCCGATCAGGGACGGTTATCGAGGAGTAATCGCCCTGCCGCACATGACTTCGTGCCTACTCTAGCCTTCGTATATGGTTTCGCTTATGTTTTTAGTTCGTGCTCCGCAATTTCAGGCCGTCTATATGTAACGGGAAACCATTTTTAGCGCAATGTCCTACAAACTCCATCTAACCACATCGGAAAACCTGGAGTGACGATTTCATTAAACCCGGAGGCAGGGTCGCATGCAGTGACTGAGAAAAACCCAAATGACCCGTCCACGGACACCTGGTGCATGCACAATGGGCCAGGATTCCACACAACCAAGTATTGGGTGACCCGGCTCGTAGGGTGTCATTGAGACCGCATTATGAATGAGTCCTCACAGCCTGACTCTGTCTTAAGGGGACAACCGAGTTACTCTGTCGCTTGGCCGTCTTCCAAGTCATGGTTTTTAAAGCGCACCGCCATCGATTCAAGCGCATGAGACTATTTCTGATGCGTAATATGTGCTGAACGTTGGGTACGCAGTCCCTAAAGTGGCCATCTTTTGCCCAGGCAACTGTCGACGATCCGAGCTTGTCAGTTGACTGATGTGGAAATTGGGCGCAAATGGTAACGGGCGTGAGCCTGCGTTAAGAAGTGTCGCCAACTCCTCATTTGTTATGCTTGTGTGGCCGGAATAAAGCCGCCGTGCCCTGATCTGGCATCGGTGTTAGTCTAGCGCAACTTACGCGTGACCGGTTGATGGGGCCTCCAATAAGCCACGAACTCCACTGCGTTAAGAGGCTTCACAAGGATGAACGGTCTGCAACTTAAAGACGGCTTCGCTGATTTTTGATAATTGAAACGAATGGTTACTTGCGCAACTACGTCCACTGGTCCTATGCAAAGGACAAACCAATAGTAAACTCAATCAAGTCCCAAATTTTATCACGTAATTTCCGTGTAAGAGTACTTCAGAAGCCGTCGGTGGGAAGTAGGAACTGTGTCGGTAATAAAGAGGCGCAAAAATTGATCGAGTGGTAGCCACAATCCTAAGTGTTTGGACATAATGAAAGGCGTGAACTCGGGAATTACTAGACTCCACCACTTCAAGTCCTGTGCGGTATCAGCTCCACTCCCCTCCCTTCGCCCAGCACTGCTCAGCCCAGCTAACAAATCATAATAAAATCAACTCTTCTGATGCACCTATGCATGTGTAACTTCCACTCCGTCGAATACCTTTGCCATTTATTTGATCTACAAACTACAGGCACACTTCCGTGAAGCGAAATATGATCGAACTGTTGAGTTCATTTGGTCTTATCGTTGATTCTACTGGAAATGCCACTGATATCCAGTCGTGGTTTTCCATTTTTGGGGTTAACTAGCGTTAATTGGTTCGATGTCTGCCTCGCAGCATCGCCTTTTTATAGACATCCGATGGGTGGTTTTAAATGTTCGAACGCAACTCACGTCTTTTCTTCCGATAGTCTGAGTTTCCCCCTGCTACCGGAAGCGTGCGAAGTATAATATTGCGTTTTGGGGATGCGTCCGATTATTTTTTGGCAAACCATCCTTTTTATACATTTTTGTATTCTGAGTTAGTTCCCTTTGTCTGCTGATAATCTGAGCGTCGAATGATCGAACTCTTGTGTTAGTGTATTCAACTGCATCACCAAGTCATCGTGTTTGTGCTTGGTCACCGACCCAACATTATGATCGGTCCGCTTGTCGTTTGTGACGCCATGGCAACCCGCATATCCATCATCCACTGGTCACTAGCAGGCAGGCTAAGAGGCCCTGCAGTGTGTGAGACAACGCTCCACGCATTGCAGCCTTTCCCCTACGTCAAGCATGTGAGGGGGCGTGGACCGGAGTCAGTCATTTCGTGGGTTTGAAACGAAAATATGCGCATGTTATGGCCGTTAGTTTGAAGGGGCTTGCGATATACTTTGCCGTCCCCGTACGACGTCCGAGTTTTCTCGACTCTAAACTGAGATCATGCGCTAGCACTAAAATCACTATAAGTTGCTCGACCCTTAGTCGTTTCATCACTTATTAGGAGTGCCAATGCGCAAGACGTTTTCGCCATTGGTGCGTGGGTGATCGCCTAAGCCTGTGGCGCGTTCTCAATATACGTTGCCGTCCTCGTACGGCGTCCGACCCTTCTCGACTTTACACTGAGATCATGCGCTGGCGCTAAGGTCATTGCAAGATGCTCGGGCCTTGGTCGTTTCCTCCCTCGTTAGGCGCGCCAATGCACGAGACGTTTTTGCCATTGGTGCACGGATGATTGTCCCCGCCTGTTGCACGCTCTCAATTGATTTGGACGTCCGTTTCGTAATGTGAACCAAATAGAACCCTCCCAGTTGGGATAAGCTATAAATTCACACACATGCATCTAGTTTTTTCCTCGTAAACTAGACAGTCTTCACACCACACATCTGGCTCACACGATTTCCCAATTTTCCGCTGTCCCTACAGACAATCTCCGTTGTCTCCGGTGGTCTAAACTATGGCTCCGTGACCCGGACACACTTCCTTCCCAAATTAAACTTGACCTTCAAAGATATGAATGACAATCCTCAGCTCACCCTCAAAGGTCCCTCGATTCGCCAAAGCAAATTTATCAACGGCATCTTCAAGGTAGGCTATTTGAATAACACTTTAGGTTGTACCTACCTAAGCTCGGTGACTGATTTGCTGTCAATATACAGAAAGCTCGATAAGGCCTATTTTTCGTTAACTGGGGTCGGTTATATTTTCTTTCACTGTACGGATTGAGCTAGCCTATCCTATTACAAAGAATCTCCATGTAAAAGAAAAACTGCGGCCTAGCAGAACTTTTCCGTGACATTAATTTTTTAGCCCCGGGTTTGTGGGATAATCTTTTGGCTTATAATGTAGTACACATTTATCATTTGTCAACTATCTATA
>JAYGXS010000594.1:0-23177 GCA_036362985.1 Ligula intestinalis
AACTGGAATCGTACGTCAGAATTGCAGTTTATATTTCATGGGCTAATGTACCTACTGTGTCTTTGAGGAAAAAACCCGTTACATAGGAAATCTTTAACTTAAATTTAGGGAGCAGAAACCCCGTTCTCAGAGAGCTGCCTCTGCGAAAACCGAACACTAGTGAGTACGTCGGACACCGAGCATGGACGTTGTTCAGTGGTCGCCAAAATGAGGTAAAAAGGCATTGTATATTCCTTTTGTGGACTTTGCCGTTTTTTACTGACAGGGGCTTTCAAGAATTGCTTACAGAAGCTAGGTTTCATCTATCTGAATTGCTACCTTTTGACTGATCTATGAATATTTGGAAATGATAGCTTGGATTCGAGGATACATATAACAGGGCAAATGTCTTAATGACTTCTGAATGCAACATTTGGCACCTGACTGATCTTTAATTTTTATCTCTTATCATGTTCAATTATGCGGTGGAGCGGTTTATGAAATAAACTTCAAGTAAACTACTAAGAACATTCTTAACAACTTCTTTGCAGTCGAATCTTCATCGATCTGTGGCTCTGTTCGACTTGAGATTGCCCTAGTACTATGGAATACCCTCTGTAGGTTGAGCTACTGCATCGATAATATGTCATTGCGTTTTCAAAGAGATTAACGACAAATTCTGAGTGCTAGACTATTTTTATTCAAAGGTGAAACCACAATGAAGTGATTTACCCGACAAAATGAATAGTCAGTTATTAGTCTTGCTGACACATAACGGTCTCTAAACATGTATAACAAAACTCAATCCCCTATTTTAGCTCTTATGAGAAAGCCACATTTATCTGGACCAACAAGATGCTCAGTAGAGGGTAGTAGCTTAGTTATTTTCGGGACTTCAATTGTGTCTACCAATTTTCTTGCCTAAACAAACCCCATAAACATATCCATGTACTTTGCGAAAGTCAGAACTGGAGAGCGTTTAGAGACCTTTCGAAGAACTAGGTGCTACGTTACTTTAAGTGAGAACCTTGTCATTTTCAAGGATAATTTATTTGTAAACAAAAAATAAGAAAGGTCAAATCATTCAATAAAAATAGTTGGCATGTTTATCTACAGTTCTAAAATATGTACAAATATATGTAGAGGTGACATACGTCTAAATTTTCCAATTTAACGGCGAGGACATGGAGCCTTCACGTGTTCTGCACTTCGGAGGTTGCAAAAATAGCAAAAAGCTCAGTTAACAAGTTCTGCCCTAAAAGCATTGCCGTCGACCCTTTGGTCCGAGTGCTGTGATAATGCAGATCTAGCGCAAGGGCCAATGGGCCTGGGACCTTGCGTAACGCAAGGATATTTTTATCAGGGGGATTTATTCCAAAGCTTTGGTATCAAGAGTGGGACAGTAAGAATGCTGCTAAGGATAACAGGTTAACTGCGAACGGACATAAATCTTATAAAAAACACGGGTCTTCCCCACAGTGATCTGAAGCATTGATTCAACAATGCCAATTTAACACTGGTCCCAAAGATCTTTGTGACCACTGATCTGACCATCAGATCAGCGGCAAAATAATAATGTGGAAAACTTTCACAGTTGAGTGTAAACTTGATTTACTCACTAGTGATCCCTTCTTTGATTTCACATCTAACACAGCATGGTGGTGGTTCATCGTCAGCCGATTATAATCGACCCTGATGGCAATGTCCTATGTGCAAAGGTTCTACTGGTCCTAATTCAGACGAAAGGGTCTGCGGGACCAGACTCCTAGACCTTTTAGTCCGACCTAGGACCAGCAGAATCTTTGCACCTAGTACATCGTTATCTGGGATAATCTGTATCATGTGTGAGACTGCGTGATGAAAATAAGTTTCGGACAAACGCTTTAAGAATGCTTAAAAATTAACTCCACTTCTGCATGTACGTAAGCGAATATTCAATGAATCATTTTAAAGTTCAGATAGACAGGACTTATGGAGCCGTTCCAAAAACAATCAGGGGCATTTCAGAAATCTGCCGGCCCCATGTAAAAAGTCCTAGGTGCAAAGGTTCTACTGATCCTAGGTCGGACGAAAGGGTCTGGGGGTCTATTCTCCTAGACTCTTTGGTCCGACCTAGGACCACTACAACTTTTGCACCTAGGATATTGCGATCAGGGCAACTGACGAAAGCTCAATTTCAATATATTTAAGACAAGAGGCCCAAGGCCTGGAGGAGTCTCTTCAAAGATAGTTCAAGACAGAAAAATAAACTCAAACAGGACGGCGATCCTCGAAAGGAAGTGGGAACCGCTGACTGGTTGAGTAGATGTTGTCATCCACGGCCATAAGAAAAAAGGCATCAAGGCGGCTTTCAAAACTGGGAACCGACATTGCTTGGACAATATCCTCACTCAGGGAGTTCCAGTCTTTGATGACCCGACGGGAAAACCGGTAATTCTGAGGTAGATGGTCTGAACGTTGCTGGACTAGGCAAAAGGAGTGGCCTCGGGTGCGGGCGTTGTAATTTCGAGTGATGATCCAATCCAACTGTGGGTAGTGTTTGAGCACAACCAAGCGGAACAGAAAAATTAGATCGCCTCGACGTCGCCGATACTCCAAGGAAAACAATTTTAAACTGCGAAGACGTGCTTCATAGGGAAGTCCACGCAGTTGTGGGACCATCCTCGAACCCAGTCGTTGCACCGATTCAAGTGCGAGCATTTCTCCTGCGTAGCAAGGAAAGTAGGCCGGGCCCGCGAACTCGATGACAGGCCGAACGTAGATGGAGAACAGCTTTTTAAATATGGCGGGAGACCACAAAGAGAAAGTCCTTCTCAAAATCCATAAGAACCGAAGCCCAGCCGCACGAATTTTGGCTGTATGACAGTTTGTTTTCAGGTTATCTTGTATCATGAGTCCGAGGTCGCGGAATTCAGTGACTTGTCGGAGTGGGACACCATTGAGCGAGTATGGTGAGACGACCTCAGTAGATCCTATTGTCATGAACGCCGATTTCGCAGCATTGACCGGCAATTGGTTACTTGAAGCCCAAGAGGCTAACTGGATAAGGTCCTGTTGCAGGGCGATTATGTCGTTGGCACCTGTGACATCACGCCATATTTTCAGGTCATCGGCATACAATATGAACGGAGAGGAAAGGCATTGTTTCAGATCCTGAACGTAGATGGAGAACAAGGTGGGACCAAGAATGGATCCTTGAGGAACCCCAGATGATGCGACCTCAGCAGGAGACAATACACCTCCGACACTGACGCTCCAAGTCATATCACTCAAATATGACCGGATCCAGTTCAGAATGTTGCCACCAATACCAAGGGCTGCTAACTTGTTTACGATCAGTTGGTGAGAAACCCGGTCAAACGCTTTACTGAAGTCGATAAATACCACATGCGTTGGGCAACCCCTATCTTTCGATTCGGCCCAAGACTCACGGGCAATTAACAGGTTTGTGACACAAGATTTTCCGCGCGTGAAACCGTGTTGCTCTTGAATCCAACTGTTGGTTTGGTCCAGGAAATTGTCGATCTCTTGTTTTATGAAAGTTTCGAGAACCTTCACTAAAACCGAGGTGAGAGTAACTGGCCTATAATTGGAGGGAAGCGATTTATCACCGGATTTATAAAACGGCTTCACGACACTAAACTTCCAATCTTGAGGAAGAGTGCTCGTACTGATGGACGTTTGAAAAAAATCCATAACAATTGGAGCAATGATGTCTGCCAGATGCTTCAGTATAAGTGGGTGCAAATTGTCGGGTCCAGGTGAGGTCGAGGATTTAAGTGCAGTCAAAATACGGAAAACTTTTTCTACCGAAAACTCGATGTCTGTTAAAATATCAGGGGTCTGAGATGGGAGGGACACTGGTGTTATTGTTCGCTGCTGGTTAGCATATACACCCCGGTATTGTGATGCCAAGGCCTGCGCTTTCTCTCCGTCTGATAGCATGCGCTGACCATCCGCTGCAATAAGCTCTGGGATTCCAGGTTGAGCTCTGCGACGACGGTTGATATAGGCATGGAACCGCTTTGGCTGAGAGACGGAGACTTCCAGTATGGCATCTTCGTAATCCCTTTTACCTTGCCTTATAACGGCATGGCATTCATTACGCACTCGTTTATAGCGATCAAATGCAGATTGCGTTCCGAGTAAACGAAACGCTTTCCACGCTCGGTCACGCCTTCGCAATAACCCTTGAGCTGTTCGGCCGATCCAAGGTGGAAATAACCGGGACGAACCAGGGACAGACATTGGAGTAAACTCCGCGACAAGTGCAGTAACGTTAGATTTCAACAGTGCCCATTTTTCCTCTACAGAGGCATCGGTAGGCACCTCCCATAGTAAAAGTGGAGCAGCTTGACGCATGCCGTTCAAGTCCGTACGCCAAACATTTGGCCGTGGTGGTCTTCGGGGTCTAACTGTTGGTCGTGAAAGCAGATAGTGCGCGGAAACGATGCAATGATCACCAGTGGCTAGTGGGTTCGAGATGGTGACATTCGAAATTTCATCATGCTGGTTGGTTAAAATTAAATCTAAACACGACGACGAGGAAGCTGATATCCGCGTAGGCGACAGTACATGTTGCACAAGACCATTACCGAAACAACATCCAGTAAAGCGTTGTTAAGACAGTTTGGGGATGTGGATACTGGGGGTGCCGTAGACCAATTAACCGAAGGAAGGTTAAAGTCACCCAAAATACAAACATGAGAAGATGATGCGTATTTAGCGAACGT
Source organism: Ligula intestinalis (assembly GCA_036362985.1). Lineage (NCBI taxonomy): Eukaryota > Metazoa > Platyhelminthes > Cestoda > Diphyllobothriidea > Diphyllobothriidae > Ligula > Ligula intestinalis. Next base: position 4,713 of record JAYGXS010000594.1, read on the forward strand.
GTCGAGCCAGGCCAGAGACGTAGTGCTAGGACTCCTGTACACGACACCCACCATTACAAGTGATTCGAGGGAGCTGGAGACTGACACCCAGAGTTGTTCAACGAGGCCTTCACCTCCAAGGCTTCGGATAACCTTGCTTTGGAGGTCCTGTCTCACGTACAATGCGACCCCCCCATACGCAGGACCGGCTCTATCAGTTCGGTAAACGTTGTAGCCAGGAATGTGAACTACAGCGTCACCAATATCAGGATGGAGCCAAGTTTCCGTAATTCCAAAGAAGAACGGCCTTTGGTTGTTAACCCAATGGGAGAGCTCGGCGAGTTTGGGAAGGAAGCTTCTGGCATTGATTAAACCGATTGGGGAGGCTGTTCGACTGAGTTGTCTAACAACCTCACGATCAATGGTGCAGTGAGGAGACGGCGTCTCCTCATAACCCGAAAATTTCGGATTATCAGGTCCGTTTCGCCGGTGAGTGTCCGACGCTTTAGCTCTTGGACGGCCGTGCGGCGTTTTTCCCGTTCTTCGGGTAAGAAGTCGGGTTTTACTGATACTGGTAGGCTTTGAGCTTATAACATCTTGACAGCCATTTTTTAGCAATCACAGATGACTCGAATATGAGCTTTAGCGGACGTGGGCGGCTTTCTGATTTGGCACCGAGTCGAATCATTTGGTTAACCGCGATTTCCTCACCAGCATTCTCCGACAGCCGTTGCAAAATGGGATCGATCGCAACTTTGTCAAAGTTTAATCGAGAGGTGGCATCGCCTTCTGTCGCTTCAGGAACGTTGAACATTATCAGACACCTGTCACGTTGTCTCACTTCAGTAGTTGGTCGTTTCACCGACATAGATGTGGGAGCTGCAGCAACAATCGGGGTGTTCATGCGCTTCGGCACACTAGTTGATGGGGTCTGCTCCGGAATCGAGTCGGAGGCGGGAACATGCACGGGTGGGTTGGTTTCTCGCTGTAGTCTAGACCTCGTGGGCTTTTTGGTTACAGGAACTGACAATAGACAGTTTTTATGCAGTGGTTTGAAAAGTTGATAGATTAAGAATAAAATTTAAATGGTAAAACACAAAATAATGGCAAATTTTAAAAAGTTTGAAGTTGTGTGGCAACCGATATAGACACCTTATTGGGCTTTGAATATCAATCAGTTCTAATAACTTCGACAACAGCAAAAATCTAACCGAACACTATACAGTGACGTTTAACAGCCAAAAGACACGCTGCATTTAGGCACTAAAACAAGCAATACTTCAGACAACTTTGCATATTAAAGAACAACTTACTTATTATTTGAGATTTTTATCCTAAATAAAAACATTTTACACTAACCTTTGGCACAAAGTTGAGCCTTTTAAATGGCATTTTCGTAACTAGTGTATAAACGACGTGCTTGTTATTTCTGGTAATAACTCAAGCCAAAAGGAAGTCCTGTATCTTCTTCAGATCAATTTGCGTAAAAATTCTACAAAAATATATAGCCTTGAGCATAATAATGGTAGCATTGGGGAATTCTTTCGAACTATGGGGAGTTCAGCATGTTTAACGAAAGCATTCTATGGTTAAAATAGGCCAAATTGCTATAAGAAGGTTTATTGGTAAGACACCTCTTGAGCACCTTCAAAACCCTTGAAAAACAGACAAAAACGTAAAACAAACCCCTTATTTTGCACACAGATATTAGCTATGGTTTTCTTTTCCTGCTTAGTCAATAGTGTGCAAGATCGGGAGTTTGCTATGAGTGAAAAAAAATCTGTCTACGAAGGTCCCATAAGATCAAAATCGGAAAATAATATCCATGCCATACATGGGTTAGATGTTTCCGAGTAAGAATATTTGAGGTCTGAAAACAGTTTCTCATTTATGGATTTCTGATTAATCCTTCTGTAGAGGTATATTCAGCCGCGATCAGTTCGAAAATTATCCTCTTCAGAAAGGCATAAATCCAGGATGATATTCGGTGTTCTCCCTGCTTTACAATATTGTAGTTTGTTAAATTTTGGCAACTATCTTTGAGAGTGAAACCGGACATCTGAGGAATATTTGCGAAGCATCGTTGTCATTCAGCATCGAATATCGAAGACGCCAACCTTAACTGGGTAAGGACAACAAATATGCTTCCCATGCTATCTAAATACATACTATAATACTAATAAATGAACCAAAAAACCACTTTTTGGCATGTTTGTTTTATTCTATCCCTAAAATCATGAACATTAAATGTGTGTTGCTGTGTTGAGTATGTCGATGAGTTTGCAAAGATGTCTTTGTCTATTAACAGAAGAACGAACAAAAAGACGATAAAGATTGGTTGTGGTACCACATTATAAAGGCCGCAGGAAATCATTTCAAAGTTACTCCGGTAAAGCTGACTTGTTGTGTCCGTAGCGCTGGCGCCAATCCACAAGGCGCACGTAACTTCGCTACTCTACCTCATTCTGGTTCAGCCAATCACAGGTGCCATAGACGATAATTGGCCAACTAATTGATCGATCGTGCAGTGACACATTCTCGCATGACGTTTATTCACTTACGCACACAGCACACTAACAGACGAACGCGCGCGCGCGCGAAGGGCCCGCGGCCTTCCCCACGTCTGGGATTCAGACCACTATTGAGTTCCTGTACACAATAGAAAAACTCTTACTGGTCTTACCTCCTCATTCCTGTACGGAACTGGGCGTGATAATTGTAGTGATTTGAGCACACTCACGGCTTCGATGCATACAAATTGGTGACTGTCCGACGTGATAAAATTGCAATCTTCTAACGTGCCTGAATGTAAATGTCAAAAATATTTCCACGCTACTTAATTTGTCTGCTTATTCCTGTGTCACTCATCGTGTCTATCGTAAGGAAAACACAATTGTCCGTATTTTGTGACGAATGAAGCCGTGGTCATAAACATGATACAGTTACGGAATTCTGACCATATTGTGAGAGTATTCTTTCAACCACACAAACACCAGCTGTTTTGTTTCTTCTCGGGCGCTTGCTTTCAACATTACCGGCATCCTTAATCCTGATTTTTTCCAGCAGGATAACCCCTGCTCTACTTAACTCGATGCAACTCCAGTTCATTTAACATGCTGCGCAATTTTTTCCGTCTTCGGCCCCAGATGACAATAAAACATTTCATTGACGGAATCGTCTGTCTCAACATTTACTGCGATGCACTACGTCGCACACACCCTTTCCTCTCAAATCAGCGTGCCAATTCACCGGCACACGTTGATGAGATCACTCCAACACACCCTCTGTCTGTTGCCTCAACCTGCACCTCTGCACAGATCATAGCCTCAATTTTGCCCCATTTTCCGGCATTAACTGTCGCCATCGACACCCTCTCAAATTGGCATGTGCACTGGAGTTACTTATGCATCACATCGTTCACCACACTGCTGACCCCTCACTTTGCTCGGTGTCTGGGGAAAGCTGCAGCGCTGGCACCAAGCCGCAAAGCGCACGTAACTTCGCTACTCTACCTCCTTCTTGGCCAGCCAATCACAGGTGCCGTAGACGATAATTGGCCAAGTTATTGATCGATCGTGCAGTGATTCATTCTCACAGGACGTTTATTCGCTTACGCCCACAGCACACTAACAGACGGACGCGCGCGCGCACGAAGGGCCTGCGCCCTTCCCCAAGTCTGGGATACAGACCACCATTGAGTTCCTGTACACAATAGAAAAACTCCTACTTGTCTTACACCCCTTCTTCCTGTACGGAACTGGGAGTGATATTTCTAGTGTTTTGAGCACACTCACGGCGTAGACTCCTACAGGTCCTCTAGATACCTATTTCCCCGCCCAACTTTCTAACGTATTTTGTTTCAGACATTGAATTCTTGGCAAGTAAGTTTAAATGCATAGTTAATTGTGGCGGATGTGGTCTAAATGATCAGCACTATTTTAGCATTGGTAATTTTTACGTGTGCGTGTACATATGCATGTGACGCACCAGCATGTAATCCATAGGGTTTTCAATGACATTGCCTCACCCTCACCGAATAAACACCAATAAAAATTTAATAAGAATATATTTGTTTAAATATATAAAATAGAATAAAATTTAAACAACATAAACTCCTGTTCCGCAGAACGCGCATGAAAATTTAGGGAAATTACACTTTATATTAGGGAAATTTAAAGAAAAATAGGATTGTTGTGTTATTGAAAATGAAAAAGTAGGGGGTAGGAGTTCCTCAAGGGGCCGCCTGGTGAGCGCATGAAGCGCGCTCCTTAGTCTTACGGGCTCCTTATTTTAGGGGGGAGGATGGGTGGGGCATGTAAGGGAACAAATTAGATCGCAATAATCCTCTTAAAGGAAAACATTCGAGGTAAAGTTAGGGCGCCTACAAAAAACCTCAGGCGGGGACAGTGAAGTACGCTTTAATATCATAGCTTACCCCCCACCGGACCAAGGGCGAGTGCATGGATGTTGAGGCGTGTGTCCTGACCTCGGGCAAGGTTAAGGTACATTTTCTAACTGTACCACTAATCCCAGCTTGGATAAAGTTTAGCGAGTGGAGAAGTTAGAATATTGTGGAAATCACCCTACTTAAAATTTGTAAGTAAGCGGTTATTTCCGTGGTTTATTTGATAAGCCATCTTTGCTTCGTATGCTGACGTGAGCGGTTATTACATGTGATGGCCTTTGAAGGACCCCTCTGAAGTACCATGTCATCATCCAATCCCTGCTGGATCGACGGCTGACGTGCAGAAATCTGAAAGATTGTGTGTAATTTAATCTACAGTTAGTGTACAATCTGATGCAATAAGTTAAAAAACGTAATAAAGTCATTTTTCAGGAAGTCAGCTTACGCGACGTGCCCCAAACTATTATAGCAGTAAAGTTAGAACAATGAGTAAAAATAAGTCAGAGTTTGGTTGAGAAAGTACTATTTACTAGCATAAAAATGCAATTTTCACAAATATCTGCAAACTCAGGTAATGGAAATATGAAAATTTACTGGTCCAATGTGAAATAAAAGTGTGTTTAAGGCATGAGAACGGAAAATTTTGGCACGGTAATGCAGAATAAGTATAAATACAAAATTTTTACGAACTATTTTTTTCCAATAACATTTAAACTTGCACTAAATGTGTCAGAAATGGATGTAGTCACCTTAATTACAGTTTCTTCCAAATGTAGATAAATCGGACAAATTTCCGTTTTCATGCACAAAAAGATTCTTGCGTGCTTTTTATCAATTTTTATTGACAATTGCAAAAATATTTTCTGTGAAAATCTCATCCCAGCTGTTATATATACATATATATTCACTCAGAAATGCGCGAATACCGATCGAAAAGGCTTCCGAATTAAGCAAAGTTCATGTGATGGTCAGTGGACCTCAACGGGTGACCGCCTGCCAGGCCGCTTCCGGCATAATGATATATATATACGTATATATATATATATATATATAGCAGTAAGGGGGTATGACAGCATTTAAGGGTAACTTGATACAGAACAGTTTCAAACTTACTAGCCTTCATCAGCCAAGCATAACCCTGAACACCAGCTGGTTAGACAACACAAACAAATGCACTCACAGACGGCGCAGTTGGTCCACCAATGGTGCCTATCAGATGGATCATAAGCACTTCATCGAACCTGAACATCATGGTACATTCATTCATGTGGAATTGTCGACGCTGACTCTGGGGCCCCCTTTACAACTATTTTTGTTTTCGACTCAATGGGGCATCTGTTGCGAGCTCGCGTGTTTCGACCGAGCGAGCACTTGTATCCGGTACACTCGGTTCGATATGTTCTGATGCACTGGCTATTGTGTTAGCTGAATGCAAACACGTGACCTGCTTGGCCTTCTTAGCCCTATGCCTCTTTTGCTTTATCAACTTATCAACCTCTTTGTCATCGCTTTCTGGTGCAGCGTCGAGCAACGATGTGGCGCCAGGATACAAATCCCGATAATTGCTAATGCTGCTTAAGCCGAGTGACGATGGTGTAGACCGCAGGCTTGACATATGATCTGATATGCAAGTTTCAAATGTGTCGTCCGACATGTCCAAATCCAAGTCCATATCATAGTCAACTCTTTTTGTGTAATTTTTGACGCTAACTCTGGAGCCCCTTTTACAACTATATTCTGCTTGTGACTGAATGGGGCATCTGGTGCGAGCTCATGTGTTTCGACCGAGCGAGCACATGTATCCGGTACATTCGGTTCGATAGGTCCTGATTTACTGGTTTTGGGGTTAGCTGAGTGCACACCCGTGACCCGTTAAGCATTTCTAGCCATATGTTTCTTTAACTTTGTGATCTTATAGACCTCTTTATCATCACTTTCTCGTGCAGCGTTGGGCAAAGATGTTGCGCTAGGATGCAAATCTAGATCATTGCTAATGCTGCCTGAGCCGAGTAACGATGCCGTAGACTGTAGACTTATTTGAATTTCTTTGTGATCGATCGAAACGTTCGCTTGTTTACTTGGTTCGGCAGACACGTTGCATGATATGCGAGTTTCAGGTTTACCGGCTGAGGCTATCTGAGCATATGAACTTTTATTTACCCCAGACGTTTGACCGAAAAGGGCTGTTTTAACCGTTGGACAAGAAATATGCGTGTTTAGATGAGCTTTTTCTTGTTTCAGTTTATTCACCTCGTGGTAAAGTTCTTGCTTCATCTCTGAAAATTCCTGGCGAGGAACGAAGTACTCACAGTCCAACTTCGGTAAACGTTGTCGACATCTTGGCCGTTTGGCGGGAGGTAAACAATTAATAAAATCATCCAAATGGCCATATCGGCAGTTACTGTCTGCTTGTTTATTGATTTGTTCGTCAAGGACCCGTGTCGAAGTGGCCAAGCTGCCTGTTGAGCGGAATAAAAAAAACATTAACTGCCACAGACGGATAGGCTGACTGTTTACTAAAAAGTAAGATTACGGTTGTACTTGTAATCAAATTCATACCATATTGTATAAGTTGAAATAAATTTCCGTTTGTCACATATTTTAAAATTATTTCGAGTGCGGCGAGGAACAAACTGTTTTCGAAATTCTGTTTAACACTTTATGAATTTCAGAGTTTTGCTTTGTTTGTCCATAAATACCGATTTCTTTCAACATTTTTACCAAAAAACTTAGAAATAAGAAATATCTTAATAGCATTTCCCTACATGATGAGTTATTGAACATTCCTCCTTAGATAGCTGCCTGTGTGGGTCATGACGTTAGAATCGCCCAAATATGTCAACGCATTGCCGAGAAAAATGAATTTCCACAACAAAAGTCGAGCATGCATACAACTAAGATCAATTAAAAAACTTTCTACAACAAGGTACCTCTTAAAAAGGCGCTTGAGATAGACATTTCGAAGTCAAATTTATGTGTACGATACCTTTTTCGAAGAAAAAGTCAAGATGAAAATGGGATATTTTGATCGGTTTTTGACTTCCCTAAAACTTAGAGGAAAAATCTCTGCTGGAAATGCAATAACTTAAATTTCTATGCAAACCAGAACAGTTTTAAATTCGTTCTTATACTTCAGGGCACCGTTCTTTGAGTTTAATTGCACAACAGAATGACCAAAATATGCCCCAATACTCTTAAACATGAAAACACGGAAATCAAGGTGCGCGCTTCAAATTGCGGTTTCAATTTATCGTCCTTCGTGGGAAATATTATTTTCGGGATTTCGGTTCACCTAGCCCTCTGGCGGACTTTCGTTGTTAGCTATTGGATTTACTTTCGCAATAACTCCACCCTCAGAAGACACGACAGGACATTAGTCTAAACCAGCATCCTCTCCGTCACTGCCTTCTGTCAAAAATTCTCCCGGATTCCAGCTCTCTACAAACGGCTGAGTCGTTTCAATAACCTTTTTCATACCGTTGAATGCTTTATACATATTCCATAGAGCTTTAAGATCGTTTATCGTCAGTCTGATCTATTATGGGCGACAAAAATAAACGAGTAGATGAGCTTGTAAAAGCTGCGGCGCGAGAGGGACTCGAACCCAAAATCTGTCGTTCGTCGGTATCAGTCGTTACCACTACACCACCAGCGTCGACTGTTGACTCTAATTTAATTTGGTTTAAAACCCCTAGTCGCAATTTCGAGGGCAGAAGTCGCAAGATTGATGCGATGAAATCACCTCCCGCTAAAAGGGCTAAAAGTCTCTCGAGTTCAGTAGACTCAATTTACGAAAACCAAGTTGAGCGTCTAATCTACTCCTTCACGAAGACACAAGATGACAGCAATCAAAATCGGTTATTAACAGTCAAAAAGCAATCCACTTTATTATTTGATTCATTAATGGTCTGTTGTGAAAAGATTGTGACAGAAAAAATTGAAACTATGTGCTGTACAGCTTTGGAAGATGGGAAGGAATGTTCGCCAGTGCCTGCATTCGAAATCCCGACATCATCGCAACAAGGAAAAAAAGTCACGCCATCGCCCGGATTCGAACCCTGGATCCCCCCCCCGTGGAAGTAGAACGCCTACCTCACTTCGCCATCACAGGATGCTCCAATCGTTTCCAAATTCCCTCACTAACTACGGAAACTCGATCTAGAAATTCTTTGAAATCTCCTCCTGCCAAGCGAACTAAAAGTCGTTAAAGTTTAAGGGATGTAACTCATGAAGATGAAGCCTCCGTATCATATTTTACCCTTTTGAACCAATGTACAAACCTTGAGAAGGTAGTTAATAGTCTTAGAGTGGAGATGGAGGAGCTGAAATTTTTTCTCTATTTCTCCCTCGTGAGGAGAAACTGGCGATGCGTGAACTTGAGCGAGGAAACCTAACGTACGGAGAAACAAAATCCGTCGCCGAAGTGTCTAAGAACAAAAATGATCCGGCAGCCAGGGTGCTTGACGGAGTTGGTAGTCTGCCATGGACAGGGGAAACGGTCAACCCACTGACTTCCAAGAGAACGAAGGAGCGCTCTCGGGCTCCCAAAAAAGGCCAACCAAGCCCAAGTGCTAATATAAGTAGGCCGAGCTTGAGCACGAGCCAAACAGAAAGGGCACCTTCGCAGGCCAAAACGAACAGGAGCGCTGAACCTCGAAGCGAATCTGTCCTAACAAACCCTAGAGAAGCAGAAGGGGACGATAGTCGGAAGGTGAGTACCATTCGTATAAACTGCATAGTCATAAAAGGCATGACAGAAGGTACTTCCGATACCCCGAAAGCAAGATTATAAGAGGACAGGAAGTTATTTAAATAATATCTGAAATTCCTTCTTAAGGGTGAGGAGAAAGTCGAAGTTCTAAGGGCATTCCGAATGGGCCGTATAACAGACTCAAAAGATGAACAACGCCAACCAAGACCGTTGAAGGTTGTCTTGAAGAGTGAGGCTGAGCTCCAGCTATTGTTAAGCAGGAAACCAATACTTAGATACTCACACCCGACGGTTTCTTCAGCGGGATTTTTCCCCCGCGGAGCGGGAGAAATGGAGATTGCTAAAAGTAGAACTCCACAGGAGATGTTAACTCGGCGAGAGCAATCTTCGAATTCTGAACGGGGAGATCATCCATGTCCCGAGGTCACTCCTCTGGAGAAAGCCGATAACACTAACAGCCTAGTCGGGATAGAAAACAGTCCGTCTCCATCAGCACCGACAGCCCCCTGCATGCAATCTCACGCAAGAGGCAGCCACCTGCATAAAGTGGTGAATAAGTCTAAATTGAGCTTTCTTTACACAGATGCCCAAAGACTCCCCTCAAAAATTGATGAACTCAAGGCAGTACTTTCGGAGCGACAACCTGATGTAGTTGCCAGAACGGTCACATGGCTTAAAACAGAAATCGCAGATTCGGAGATTTCGATTCCAGCATACCAGGTTTTCCACAAAGATCGCCAAAACCGACAAGGAGGTGGGGTTGTCGTGTATGTCAGAACTGAAATCTCTGTTGTAGAAAGAGAACACACAGTAGCCCTGGAGTATGAGTCAGTCTGGTTCAAGATCAAGAAGGCGAATTCACAGAACCTTGAATTCCTGGCCGTTTACCGGCCACCAAACATTCTGAGTGGAGCCGATGACTCGCTCCTTGGTCTGGTGAAAGAAGCTGCTAGCCACCAGTAGGTTCTAATTGTTGGTGACTTCAATGCCCCTGCAATTGAATGGAACAACCTGAGAGTTAAGGCGGCGTCAACTTCCTTTAGTTCCAAATTAATGGATCTCATGCTTGACCTATCTCTAGTTCAGAACGTTAAGGGCATAACCAGATTTCGAGAAAACCAGCGGGCTACTTGTTTGGATCTCATTTTCACGAAGGATTCATCCTACATAGATGAAATGCATTCAAGTGCTCCGCTCGGTAAGAGTGATCATACGACGCTAATGTGGGATTACTCACTCCATACTCAATGGCTGAGGAAAACGGAGGACCAGCCAAACATATGGAAGGCAGATTTCAATTCAATGAAGAATGCACTATCGACCGTGAATTGGGACTGCCTTCTTAAGGGGGATCCGGAGGAGGATTGGAGATCACTCAAGAGAGTTGCATTAGATCCACTTAAGCGCTTTTGTCCGGTCAAGGTACACAAGACGACTAGTCGTCCTGTCTGGTTGACGAAAGACCTTAACAGGCAACTTAAGAAGAAGAATAGGAAATGGAAGTTATACAGGGGAACTGGGTCGCCAGTACACCTCGAGGAATTCCGAAGCCAAAGAAATGCAGTAAAAAAATCAATTCGCCAGGCCAGGAAAAACTATGAATCAAGAATCCTCCAACAGGCCGAAGAAAAGCCCAAAATTCTATTCCACTATATTAAGAGTAGATTTAAAAAACAAGGATCCTGTCGCAGTACATAAAAATGATGATGGCGGAGAAGTCGTTGAGAATGACTAGAAAGCCGAGTACTGTAGACGGTTCTTTGCCTCGGTATTCACAAGGGAAACCGAGCTTTATTTTGATAATGCCAACAGTGCTGTTGCAAACGCCGGTCCGGCACTTCATTCTATACTATTTCCAACATTTGTAGTTGAGAGGGAGCTGCAGAGCCTCAAAGATGCAAATTCATCCCGTCCAGACAATATACCAGCCAAGTTTTTAAAAGAATTGGCAAGCGAACTCTCAGAGCCCATAGCACATATCTTTCGTTCTTCATTTGAACTAGGAAAACTGCCATCTGAATGGAAAATGGCAAATATTTACCCGATATACAAGGGCGGAGCCCGAACGAAGGTCAACAATTACCGGCCCGTCAGCCTAACTTGCATTTGCTGTAAGGTGATGGAAACGATAATTGAGAAGACGACAGTGGAGATCTTGGAGGAGAACGGCCTACTGTCAGGGCTCCAACACGGCTTCAGAAAGAACCATTCTTGCCTTTCCAGCCTTCTACTCTCCACTGTGCAGTGGAATCGCGCACTAGATGAAGATGGTAAGGTTGACGTCATCTATACGGACTTCAAGAAGGCATTCGACAGCGTCCAACATAAGCGTCTAATGTATAAATTGTCAGAAATTGGCATAAGAGAAAACCTGCTGGCATGGATCACAGATTCTCTCACAGGGCGATCGCAAACTGTGTGCATCGGTGACTCACAGTCAAGCCCTACATATGTTCTGAGTGGCGTCTCACAAGGCTCTGTCTTAGGGCCACTGCTCTTCCTTATCTATATCAACGACTGTGTCAACGACCTGGGTTGCAGCGCTATCATGTTTGCCGACGACATCAAACTCTGGAGAGCCATCAGGTCTGACGCCGATAGGAAAGCGCTTCAAGAGAATCTTAATCAACTTAGCTGCTGGTCTGCTCGTTGGCTGTTAATCTTCAACATTAGTAAGTGTGTGGTTTTAAGACTCCGTACTAGAAGGACTGATGAGGAGAACGATTACTTCCAATACCTCCTCGATGGGCACCCGCTTTCAAATGTGAACGAACAAAAGGATCTCGGTGTTCTAATAAATTCCTCACTCAAACCATCTACTCAGTGTGTAAAGGCAGCTAAACGCGCAACACAGGTGCTGTTTGCAATAAGGCGGGGATTCGTAAACATTGACAAGGAGCTCTTCAGGAAAACCTACGGAGCGTTTATTCGGTCCCACTTGGAGTATGCTGTCCAGGCCTGGCGTCCGTGGTTCATGAAGGATTACCTGCAACTGGAACGAGTGCAGGCGAGGGCTACGATGATTGTCAAGAATCTTGGTCATCTGCCTTATGAAGACAGATTGACCGAACTTGATCTTTTCCCTCTCAATTATAGGCAACTCCGCGGGGACCTCATACAACCCTACCGAATTGTTAGATGCCGAGACTGCGCCCTAGAATTTGATGATTTCTTCGAATAGGCTTGGACTGACCATCTGCGAGGTCATCCTTTTAAACTACAGAGGAAACCGGCCCGTATCGACGTTCGAAGAAATGCCTTCTCTCAGGGGGTCATTGGAGCGTGGAACAGACTCCCGGAAGATGTACTCCTTTCAGATACTGTTGACATTTTTAAACACAAACTTGATTCTCATTTGCTGAGAAACTGTGGCAGATATAATGAACAAAGTGTCAGTAGTAGCACCTTGCAACTGGCTCACACTTATCGCTGATGGTAAGCGTACATTTGTACATTTGTATTATGTACTATTGTTACGGTGGACCTATTATGCGATTTTGGTGATGAATAGGGAGCTCAAGGGTGAAAGCCTTTTTCCCTTAATAAAGTGACTTATAAAGTGACTTATGATAATCTTTTCCCTCTTTCGTTTTAATTTTTGATATTATTTTGATTTTTATCCTTATTTTGACAACATTTGAATGAAGTAAGTAAATAAATAAATAAAAGTTAACTATGTTAATTAGTAAACATATCAAATTTTGTGGAAGTTCATGTTAAGTCAAACAGGCCTCCTAATTTCGGCGTATTAAAATGCATTTTCCCTCTGCTTATTTTATTACTTATCTTTAGGGCACAAAACATAACACATTTGTAGAGCGAACATTTGTTAACTAAATTCATCAACCTTTTCTCGACTTAAGTGCTGTTCCTCGTAAGTACACTTACCTCAATTTCATGGACGCAAAACTAAATTTTCTCTGTTCTAAACAAATATCAATAAACAGTTCCTGCTCTTTGTGGATGTATTTTTAAATTTCAGCATACGCAAATGTGAATCTTTGCTCTGCGGTGCTTAAAATCATAGGAAATTCCTTGGATATCAACAAACCTTGGATTTTGCCCATTTATCCAAGTATACTGATCTGGATGGAATTAAATTCTAGTAAACAGAATGTTGCGCCTCAAGCCAACCAAATGAACTTAGGAAACGACCTCAAGTTTTTGTTAAACACCCCATTCCCAAACCTTGCATCAGTTATGTGATCTACTGTACTTAAAATTGGTAGGTAGGTGATTATAAATAAATAAATAAATTCCATATTTTAGGCCTGGGGGGCCTCGTCATTGCAAACTTACTGCTGTGGAAAAATAAATGCAAAATGATAAATGCTGCTTTCCATGAAACAACCACATAGACATCGGGAGCGTTTAGTAGTGTTGGTAGATTATTGCACATTCACCAACATATCGTCATTTTAAAAAAGTAGTCAACGCATGGTGAACTAAGGAGGAAGGAGTAAAAAAAACTCCTACCATTTAAGCTAGGGCGGAGTTCAGCAAACCCCCACTCAAAAAAAAACAAAACGTACAAAAAACTGCTTCAACAAAATTATGGGATTTGGTTGAGAGGATTGTTTGCAGTGCAAATGAGACAGGATTGTTAATGTAAACGAATGAGGGTTGGAAACGCTTCTTGTAATTGGAGAAATCATATAACAGCAGAGGCTGTCGTTCGCCATTGTTACACCACCCAACGGGTTTATGATCAACCATCAGGGAGGTGAGACCGGAGGAGGCCATCGCGGACAACAGAGTCAGGAAGATAAGAGAAAGGCAGACGTCACCTGATCATCAACGAAACGTCCGAGCTGTGACATTGTAGACTACGGAGTTTAGCGACGACCTGGCGAAAATAGCAGAACCGCCACGAGCATGACTAAGGACCATGAAGCCTATCGTCAGGGTAGTAAAACGGAGAATAGAGAAAACGGCAATGATGACTGGACAGAGAAGTGGACGAAACATCGTTGCAAAAATCGCTCAAAAGAGGAAGAAATAGACATGTTTGAAAAAAAAATTTGATGTAAACATAACCACCTCAGATACCAAGGGGACCCTTTTCAAAGTCCAAACGTTGTGTGTTTGGGAAGGAGACGGATAACAAGGACTTTATATATTCAGAAGTTAAGTGTTTGCGTAATTTGACTTTAAAACCTGCTAAGTTAGACGACAGCCTAATTTCGAGGGGAATATTACTAAAGAGGAAGGCATATTTGGAGGCAAAGAAGTGAGAATGGTTCGAAGTAGAGCTTAAGGGGGGTGCAATAATCCTGGAAGAATAACGAGTGGCTTAAGGCCTATCTGCGGGAATGAGAGCGTTGATTCGTGGAAGGTAAGGGGTAGAGTTAACGCGAAAGAGGAAACAGGGGCCCGCTTCGAGTCTTCTGAACCAAAGAAATGTCATGTTCGCTAACTGACATCTCTCCGTATAAGAAAGAGTGGATCTAGGAAGAGCGAATATTTTGCGAGTAAATACCCTCTGTAAATTTTCAATCCTACTGCGGTCCGAAGCATTAATTAGACCAAAGATGGGACAGCAGTATTCTAGGATGGGATACATGCGATAAAGTTTTAACTTTATTTCCAGCAGGAAGAAATTGTGTGATATAAAACCACATATCTGTGCAGCCTTCACAGATATTCGATCCGCATGAGGCGACAATGCTAGTTTATTTGTGTAGATTAGACCTTAGTCCTTTATATTTGATCGTTCTAAAAGTGGAGTGTTTTGAAAGACTAGGGGACGAGGAAGCTTGGCTGGACCAAAACACATGAAACTGCACTTGGATGGCGAGAATTCCATCTGCCAGGTATCACTCCAACGTGAGAGTGTAAGTAGGTCCGCATTTATTGAATCAACGCATATACTTGCCGTGTCCTTAGAAAATTAGCATATGAATTTGAGATCGTCTGCATAAATGAGATTTTGTGAATTTTTTAGAACAGGTGAAATTTAGTTTTTGTATAGAATGAAGAGTAAAGAACCCAAGACAGTGCCTTGAAAAACGCCACTCGTGATCCGCTGAGAAGTGGAGAAACTATTACCTTCTAGGACCTTCTGGCTGCGGTTAGACAAGTAGGAACCGATGAAGTCGAGGAGAGGGGGAAGGAACGACAGTGGCTTCCAATTTTACCAGAAGCCGTCTGTGCGGTACCTTGTCAAAGACTTTGCTCAGGTCAAAGTAGACAACAACCAGGGATTGCTGCTCGTTACGGAGGGAAATGAAGTGGTTAAGAAAAGCTAAGTGACACGTCTCCCATGATCTTCCGGGTAGGAAACCATGCTGTGAGTCACTTAAAAGATTATTTTTTAGGCAAAAATGAAGAATTTGATTAAAAATAATCTTCACCAGAAGTTTAGCTAGGGCGTGGTTTGATGAACACAGCGGTAGTTATTTATGTCTGAACGAGATCTTGATTTAAAGACTGGAAGAATAATGGATGTCTTCCAAGTGTCAGGAAAGTAACTATTTAAGAGGTAGACTGAAAATACATGGCTAAGTTATTTGGGAAAGGTCGACACACTTTTGATAACTTAATTGGAGATACCATCAGTTCCCGAGGAGTACGAGTATTGTAGACAAATTATCTGCTTACGAATTAATTATATGGAGAAATAAATGTTTACGAAAGTATTGTCTGAGTATGGTTGTAACGACGGGGCCGGTTCGGATTCTGTCATAAAATGCTTCGCAAAGAAAGCATTGAATAATTTAGCCTTATTAGACTCATCTAGTACAAATGCTTTATTTTCATTAAACAATGGGGGCATTTCAATTCCTCGTTTTGCGGAGGACCTACGACGAAACATTTATGCAACCGATTTTGCTGAGTTTGACTCGCTCAGGGCGCAAGATACCCTGCGCTGGTTACGTGCAAGACGAATCTTTGACGCCAATTCAAAGATCTTTGCGATCCTTAGATGCACAGACAGTGAAATACTAGATCGATCTTTCAGATGCCTCCTCAAGTTATTTAGTCTGGGCAAAAGAAAATGAGGGACGATCAATTCTGGTGTGTAGGGTTTCCCAATTTTAGAGGGCACAAATTCCAGCATTTTATTAGAAACGACCGACATGAGTTCAGAAAGATTTGCAGCGTCGTTAATGGAGGAGAGGCTCTGCCAATCTAATGAGTCAATAAAATTGTTGATTGAGCTAATATCTGCGAGGTCATACGCATGATAGGTACGACTAGGACTAGCCTTTTCCGTAGAAGGAAGTGGAAGGCAACAGTGAATTAATGTGTGATCACTTTGGAAGATGTCCTGCTTAAAATCAACGAAGAGAGGGGCAATGCCATTTGTGAAAATCCGATCTAGGATATGATTCTGTCTTGTTGGGGAACTAACCAGTTTTGGAATTTATTTGGAATTTTTATTTTTAAGCGCCAGTATGGCACTATGTATATAAAGTTAATTTCGAAAAAAATAAAAAATAAAAATTCAAAAAATAATTTGACAATATGTGCAAGTAGACGTAGAAAGTCGTAATAATGTCAGCAGAAATTGTCCTTTTGGGGCAACATTAGCAATGTTTTGCAGGTAATTTTGAACTAAAAACGAAAAATTATGGCAGTTAAAAAACTCTTACAGTGAAAATGGAAACAGTGTTCAACGGGCCTCCATGTTCAAAAAGTGTGCAAGAGAAAAAAACTGCTTAGGATGATATTAATAGAGCAGAAATAGGTGTATGTGGTCTGATGAAGGCGAGTATTCAACGAAACTGCCGCATTTTAGACTAAGTACTTCCGCGTGGCTTCGTGTGATTCAGCGGTGGTTAATGGAAACATCTAGGTTCTCGGGGGACACGAGGCAGAGAGAATAGTTTCAAGTGGATCTCCTAAATTCCCGATGGTCCTTTCTCGGGGTCATGGAGAAAGCTGCTCGGAAAAGATGAGGAGAATAGAAGGTTAATAGAGTCAGTGTTAAGATAAATGTGCAGTCTCTGTTTGAAAGTAGACAATCTATTTAACGACCTAATTTCGATTGGCAAGTTATTCCAAAGAAAGCTATATCTGGAAGCAAAAAACAAAGAGCGTTTACATGAGGAAGATGCAGGAGGGGGTATAACAAGTGCCGAGTTTCTTAGGTTGTAGGGACGGCTGACGGGGGTAATGACAGAAGTCCTGGGTAATTTTGTGCAATTATTAAGCCGAAAAAGGAGACAAAAGCCTGCTTCCAATCTCCTGACCCAAAGAAACCTTAGTTTTGTTAATTGACACCTATTTGAGTAGCAAGTATTAGAAGCTGTCGGATACAGCAGTTTTCGTGTGAACATTTTTTGAATTTGTTCAATTTTTGAACGGCTACCTTCATTCATGAGACCGAAAAAGGGGCAACAGTATTCTAAGATGGGGAGAACGAACATACGATCAAGTCTTAATTTCATTTCAGGAAGATAGAAATTATGAGAGATAAAGCCGCAAATCTGTGCGGCTTTGGCTGTTATTCTATCGGCGTGAGGAGAAAGGTCTAATTTATTGGCGCGTCCTTCGAAATCGGTTGGACTTTTTCGGACTCCCAGGGATTTAGTCGTTTCGGGATTTCACACTTCTGGACACTCTCGCGGACTCCAGATATTAAGCATTGGATACTTTTCAACAATCTCGTCATCGTGGAATTTTTATTGTGTCGAAATTCATCAGAAGACGGAATCAAAGTGGAATTTGTTTCTCAAGTCGCTGAACTGAACTCGCAACCTACAAACAAACAAGCGAAAACAGCCTAAAAAGACCAAGGTGCTAGGATCTCAAGCTTTCTCCAAGATTAGCAGTTATTCAGGACCTCGAAGATCTACAAACGGCTGAGTCGTTCCTGAATATCCTGCATATTGTTTATACATATTTTAAAGTGCTTCTAAGCAATAAGGCGTATTGTTTTCGCAGTCTGCTTCAAATATTTGCAATACTCTACGCACCGTCGGAAGATTTTCGTTATTTTGAAGATCAGTCAACACACTACGTCACAGTCACAAAGGCAAATTTAACATTTTCGAATTTAATCGTTTCGTTTACAACTAAAATGGAAGTAGAAAATATTGTTCTCGATAATTCTACAAAACTGCCAGCGGGGCTGGGAATCGAACAGCGGATACCTCGGGTGGAAGTCGAATGGCTAACCGATGGAGCTATAGAAGCGTATAGCCGAAAGGATCAAATTCAGTCATCAAATACAAAATATCGGTCACGAAGCTTATTGAAAAGTCCTCCTGCCAAGCGAACTAAAAGTCTTAAATGTTTAAGGGAGGCAACTCATAAAGATGAAGCCTGCCTATCATATTTTACCCTTCTTAAAAAATTTACGAAACTTGAGGAAGTGGTTAATAGTCTTAGAGTGGAGCTGGAAGAGCTGAAGAAATTTTCTCGA
>JAYGXS010000595.1:11031-23167 GCA_036362985.1 Ligula intestinalis
CGTGGGGGCTTGTGTGTGGGTGGTCGACCATCGATTTCGATGACGGCCAGTGCACGGAATACCGCCCATATACGCAATTACGGCGCAGTGGGACGAAAGTGGGACCATTGTTCAACTGGAACCACTCTCTCCTTTGGTTCCGGAACATTGCCATTAAGGGTGTAGACCATGGACAACCAATGGCGAGGAAAATCTCAAAATAAGAGAGGGAAAAATAGTTCAAGTCAAAAGGACATCTCTCTGGTCGAAGCCGGTAACAGTGACGGCCAAGCTGTCCCGCCACCGAAACCTAAGACATGCCCTCTTAAATTGGTCGTTTTAAATGCCAGATCACTGATTATTAAAATGCCTCTGCTCCAGACTCTGGTTTTCGTCAACCGCCCAGACATTGTTATCGTAACTGAGACATGGGCATCGGCCTGTGTAGCTGACTCTGAACTCTCTGTTCTAGGCTATGCATGCGTTCGGAACGATCAAAACAGTGGCAATGGCGGAGGAAGCTGTATCTATTTAAGCAGCCACTTGCATTTCTCCCGTTGGACTATCCACAATTCACGGCGGTGGAGGAGAGCTGCTGGCTACGAGTTGTTCTAAAAAACAAATACTCCTTACTTGTTGGCTGTGTTTATCGGCCACCTAATGCCAATGTGGACTACAATCTTTGTCTCTCGCAGGCATTTCATGCCGCAGCTGATTTGAATCTTATGTATTGCTTGATTGCAGGCGATTTTAACCTTCGTGACGTGCAATGGTTTCCACCATCCGGTCCTTCAAAGTTCGAGAAGTTACTTGAGGCAGTAGATATCAGCATGACGGATCAGGTAGTCGATTTTCCCACTCGAGGAGCAAACGTACTCGACCTAATTTTTTGTAGGGGATGCGAACCACTTTCAGTGTCATCCTTAGATGCACTTGGGAGTTCAGACCATCTCACAGTTGTTAGTGAACTAGAACTGGAGGCGGATGAAACATTTTCCCCAAAGTATATTTTTTTATCATGCTTTCCGATCAGCAAACACGGCGGACCTACTGGCACATCTAAACGCTCTCGACTGGTCTGAATTTTTCCAATGTTTAGATGTAAATGTTTGTACCGATGCAAAGTGCTGGATCCAATCATCCTCCACTTTGTCCCCCGTAAGAAAGTAATACAGTAATACACTTCCGTTCTGCCCTTGATCACACTGATCTTTGAGCAAGCTAAGAAGCTCTCCGAAGAAAAGCAGATAGCCGATGAGGCCCACTTCGCAGAAAATCCTTCCCTAAATGTTGCGAAACTCTTTTCGCGTACAGTAAAACTCAGAAAAAAAAACGCAACACCCCATACTTCAAGACGCCTTAGGAAACCACATAGCTGACGCTAAGTTGACGGCCGATAGCTTCAATGCGTTCCTTTCCAAAACGTTTAGTGAAAGCTCGTTCGCTGCACCTCCGGCGATTCGGGCTTGGACGGGTGCCGTACTCGAAACCATAAGTTTTACCCTCTGGGACGTGACTGTAGCCATTGGTTATTATGGTCAATCTTATAGTCCAGGAGCACATGGCGTCCCAGTTAGCCTTCTACAAGCTGAAGTGAATGATATCTTTCCGTCTATTCTTTGTTAGGTATTTAATCTTGCTCATGAGAGCGAAAGCTTTCCTTCGTTGTGGAAGGCCTTCGCCCAGTGGTGTTGTACATGGCGCCTCACCCTTTCATGGAACAAATGTTCCGTTATGGTTGTTGGCGACGATCATCAACCAGAATTAAGCATTGACGGCCGCGAACTAAATGTCCCAGGAGTTATCAAGGATTTGGGCATATCCTACTCTAATAGTCTCAATTCGTCAGAGCACTGTGCCCTGATAGTCTCGAAAGCACGCCGAACCACCGGATTCATCCTTAGAAATTTGAAGACTATAAAGGTTAGAACAAGCCTTATAATATGTACGTGGGACCTAGTCTTGAATACTGCTCGCCCCTTTTCAGTCTTCTGCGCACTAGTGAACGGAAGAAACTAGAATCGGTGTAGCACTTCTTCACTAGAAGAGGTCACTACTTAGCCTACCAATAAAGGTGCGAACTTATAAAGCTGGATCCCCTGTGGCTTCGTAGATTGCAGAAGGGTG
Organism: Ligula intestinalis; assembly: GCA_036362985.1. Taxonomy (NCBI): domain Eukaryota; kingdom Metazoa; phylum Platyhelminthes; class Cestoda; order Diphyllobothriidea; family Diphyllobothriidae; genus Ligula; species Ligula intestinalis. Next base: position 13,138 of record JAYGXS010000595.1, read on the forward strand.
TATTTTTACTGTTTAAACTGTTGAATTGTCTAACCTTTAATCCTCTCAGTACAATAAGGCAGCTTGAGCACTCTCGACGCGCCAGTCATCGAGACGTATTTTTATTTCTTCCTATGGCACGTACAGTTAAGTACCGGCAATTCTTTTCAGTAAACGCCATATCAATCTGGAATGAACTGCCCAAAAGTATTAAAACCCAGCAAAACTACCCTATGTTTAAGAGAGCTATAACTAGTTTTCTACATTCAGGACAACATTCAAGAATTTTGGGTGCTGACTCGGTGGAATCTCTCGTTCACTCTGATGACGTTCGTGGACTTTGAACCCCGCCAGGCCTCATGCTGAAGATAATGCTGCTGAAGCAGGAGCCTGCAGTCTGCTAACCCTTCAGCCGATAGCGCGCAACTTTTGCCGACAACCATTGAAGGAAGATTAAGAACACTGTGTTCTTGTGCCAACCCTCTCCGTCTCGAACTAATGTCCTTAAAAGATATGTAACATTTCTCCTGCTGATGTGTCAACTCAGCTTACAACTGTACATATATTCCGTTTGTATCATACCTTTGAAGGCAGGTTTTTTTCACTTGAAGCAAACTCCCTATCTCGCCCAGTATTGACAAAACACAAAACATGAAACAAAACCAATACTGGCTGCAACATAGGGAGTTTGTTTTAAGTTTTTTCCGGTCTTCGAGGTTTCGGAAGGCGCCCAAGAAGTGCATTACCAACTCTTTACAATTCCCTGTAAACTGGTATAATACACATATTATTTGTCAGTCAGTCAGTTAGGAGGAGGAGGAGGAGGAGGAGGAGGAGGAGGAGGAGGAGGACTGTAGCCGGAAAGTAACACCCTGCTGGTATTTTTTCTTAAAGAAGGGAAGAAACGAGTTCCAGCAAGAAGCTGTGGGGGAAAATGATGGCTGGAACAAGTGCAAATAAAACTCTCAATCCAGCGATCCCTCATTTTGTTCCTATATGCTTCTCCCCCCCCCCCACCGCCGCCTTAGCACTCCCAGTTGCATTTTTGCATCCAGAGACACTAGATGGAGGCCATCCAGCTGTTTGAAACGCATTTTTGTATTACGATTGATGAATATAATTCCAGAAGCCGAGGCTCCTTATCCTACGTGGAGGCCATACCAGCATCTTCCGAGATACCACTGCATTAAAAGTATTGGTTTTTCCGCACATTTAGCAGAATATACACATATTGTGCACCTGCGCCGACTATTACCATTATGGTCCTGCGCAAGTCAGTTCAAAATAAATCTTTTTTTTTGGAAAAAGTACTAACTTTGTATGATTTATGTTTGATATATACACATGCCAGCGGTCTGTTAATCCCTAGCGAGACGGCCGAGTTACGATGGTCAACAACGCGAAGGTTCCCAAATCAAAATTGTCAGGGAGACAGAGTTGGTTGGACTTTAAAAGAAAGCCCAAATGCGGCTCAACAGACAGAGTCAAAATGTTTCTCACCAGGCGAATGGCTGCCGACAAGTTTGGTTGCCCCCGGCGAAAACCCCGTGTGTGCGCCAGGGCTCCGCCCGCATTCTTTCAATCAACATCGATTGGCATCCAGTTCTAAGCTAGATGCTGCCAACTTTCACGCGGCTCAAGAAGGGGATTGACAGAGGGCATTTCTTTGACCCGATAGCAGTCTGAGTGAGCGGCCACACCGGCGATCAGGAGAACAGAGTGCTACAGGAGCGTGAATGATGGACCTCGGCTGCTCACGCACGTGACCCCCTAATCCGTGTGGGAGTGCTTTTTGGTTGTGTTCGCTGTACCATTGTTGATAGCCGTTGAGTTATATGGTTTTGTCGTTGTACCGTGTGGGCACTCGGCTATATCATCACAAAGTCACAATTCTGGCATCCGTAAGGGTTTCCATGCCTTCACTGTCACATGTAGCGGCCAATGATATGAGAGCTACTTGAACTGCACACACACATACTAAGCATTTTATTCGTCACACAGGGTAAGTTGCCGTGAGATGGCTGTTCGCTTTTGTGGCTGAACAAAGCATCCGTTCAGTAGAGTGTAAGCAGCGCCGTGTTGTTGACGCATTCCTGCTTGTTATTTTTGCTAGCACGCGAGCGTGCCTGTGTGTCGAGCGCGTGATTGGTTGAGCCAAGGACCGAGTCTAAAGCATACGGTCACAAGGTCACCTGGGCGCCAAAGCACGCGCGTAAGAAAGCTCCAGGTGCAAGCTCGACTGTGACTAAGCTCCGTTCCAGCATGGAAATTGCCTTTCTTTGAAGGGGCGCCTGCTAATTAGCACGATTTTCGCGGCCGTCGGGACGCCTGCGAAGGGGCATTGGAGTGGCTGTTACACATATACCATAGAGAGCGGTACAATCGTGCAATGGCATAAAAAGTGGCGGATGCAGTAACTTTTGGCGACGTTCAGTGTGGCGCGCAGACTGACGAGGAAGACTTTATGGTGGAGATACCTGTAGGTTATTTCTATAAGTGCCTGCACCTTTTTATGCCGCTTTACTAGTGCATCATATGCAGAGCCGAGTTGTTTTTTGGAGTGCTACCTCAGAGTCACTTGAACTTCGTCCATAGAGTAGAATCGTGTTACAAAACTCGGCAGGGGTCTTTATTGCGACTGTTGATGTATTTTAGGAAGAATCCGGCAGCGCTAATAAGGTCCAAGGTATTATCATAACGACCAACCGGGAATGGAAGACAGTGGCTGTTTATGCCAACACCTGCTTTGTCTCTTCGGAGAGCTGCACCTCCAACTATTTCTACCCTTCCGACCGCTGCCACGCCATCCTAACCAGCACCCGTAAAACCTTCTGATGGTAAACGTCTTTCTTTAGGGCCAGTCGTGCGGCGCCTTCTTTCTTAACGCTGACCAAGTTCCAGGGACCGGCCCGCACGGTGGCCAGGTTTAGAAGAAGTAAGTCTTGCCTAAATTGCTGACGTTGTTGAATCCACAAAACATCTGTGGTCGACCTGAAGCTTGCGTAACCCAAACATCACAACGTACGTTTGCGCAACCAACACCCGTCATATTAGATGGTAGTAGGATCCTTGGCTTCTCTGCTGCATGTGCGATCGAAGCCTGAGACTATCACGGTGCGTTAAGCACCGTGACTTAGAAGATTGCGATGGAAGCCAGGACAATGCTTGCTTGTGTAGAGCGGCTTACTAGTGGTCCGATAATCAGGCAGTATTGACGCCTTCTTACCGTGACCTCTGAAACTTTCACACATGTGCGATTTGCGCCGCTTAATCCTATCACGTATGAAATCCTAGTGCTTATGTTTGGGGGAGGTGAGGGGACGGGAGAGGGGAGGGAGCAGTTCATGTACCAGCAGACATGGTCATTAGGTACATCGGCATCTGCGTCCATTCCCTACATTAGTCCACTGACTGGTTCAGACAGTGGCTGGGGCCTAGGCATGTGAATACAGAGTAAAGTCGAGGGCTCAGTGCATTTTCTTCATTTTAAACAATCTGACGTGGGCAAAAGAAGCTTATGAAGCCCCACTCATATACTACTAGTCCCAGTATTTTGTCCTGCAAAAGGGTAGTTATAGAGTTTTGTGGGGTGGAGATATAGATAGGCACAGAAAGAAATTTTTAGATGTGTAAAGTGAAAAAATGTTGTCGAAGTTGCTTTCCGCGGTCGCTGGGAGCAGGTTTTTCCACATGTAAATTGAAGTTGTGCGCGGCGCTTCACGCCGCGGACTATACTAATATAACTTTAGAACGGTAAGTTGGACCACAGGTAAGTTGAAGTAGACGACCTCCTAACCACCATTTCCATTTTTCGGGAAATTCAAGAAACCTGCAGTTTGATAATCGGGGTTTTCCGCAATAAGTTAAATAACAATGCAGATTAGGAAAATCTACAGATATAAATCAACAGAACTTCTAAATACAGTAAAATAGAAATGCATTTAGCATTCATTAAATTATATTACACTGCGTATCCTAATTTTCCGCCCAGAGAACCCTATAAACACCGTTTTCGTAGGAGAACATGCAGGTTGTAGGGATTAATGAGTGGGGCTAAATAAGCTACCATTGCCCTGGCGTACGTTAAGATATCACGTTGAACTAAGAGCCGTGATTTCAAAGATTTTTAACTGACAAGATAATTCGAACCGCATAGTCGGCTTATTTTTGTTAGCGTGAAGTGGAGTGGAGTGGCAGATTAAGGGTCAGGCTGCAATGGTTGATTTTCGATGGGACCTTTATGGCACTCCCCACCCTGTGGGATCCGAGTCAAGTGCGGCGGCACACATAGGGTCGGCTCTGGCCGCGCCAGCCACCTGTGCTCTTTTCCACCCCGGTCTTCTTGACTTTGTCATGAGACTGGACGCAGATGGGGGAGGGGGAGAAAATGCGGTAGATGCAGCGCAAGTCTACTTATAGTAACCTCCCGTGCATGCTCCGCATGAGGTCACGTGACTGCAAGATTCGACTGCGCCAACGCCTGTCGAGCGCGACGCATTAACACGCAAAATCGTGGCTGCGCCCACGCCAGTGCCTTACCTCTCCAAATCTTATCACTTTCCATCAAGACTGACTAAGACAAGAACAGCATTCGGTGACCGCTCGGATGTCTGTCGCCAGACATCACTCCGGACCCGACTCGCGAACGGATGCACTAGTCCGAGAGTCAAATGTCCTCTTAACTATTATCCAGCCCCTCTGTACAGAATAAACTCTTCCAAGCGCTCTGGCCTTCCCATAACTTCTCGCTTCTCCTAAGGAACCGGGCCTGAAAGACCGCCTCTGTTAGGGTTAACCTTACTAGCCTTAACTCTACGCGATATGCTCTAAGTTTAAACTTATTCAATCGCAAGTCACCGCGCTTGCTTCCAGCCTACTGTGAAATACCCTGTGGACCTAGTGGAACTCGACGTTTGGAATGTCACCTGATTGCTGCATGTCCGGTAGTGATACAAAAATTTCCCCACAAATCAACGGGCGATGACTGAGACAGCATCGTATCTAGACTTATTTCCATCCACTGCAGTTTGTAAAACTCAGACTAGGAGCTAGGTATGGAAGCCAACCCGGGTACATCTAAACGCAGTGCATCTTATCCAAAATTGAAATCAAATCAGAGAGCCAAGAGTACTGCCTAGTCGAGGTTCCGTCCGTTACTCTTACTCAGTCAATCATACCAGATGGTAATTAGCCTCGAAAATTGATCCTCCTCCTTATAGTTTCCATTTTTTACAGGATATCATGTTAAAAAGCAATTAGGTTAACTCCACGAGAAAGGGATTTCTGCAAGTTCAACGTCATGGATAGAATGAATGCTCGGTAAATACCACCGACAGCGAGTAGGGGTGCGAAAGTCACACCTGAGATGGAACATCTGTTCCGTGGTTTATGGTAGAGTAAGTGGTCCTACCGGTTGAGCTACTGTCTGATGGCTTTGCAGCCCTACGCCCTCCTAACTTGTGACGCCACAGATGAGGTAATTCCGCGCATAGGACCTTGCGCGAAGGCAGATCTCGGCCGTGCCGCTGGGGCCAGGTGCATACTGGCGCTCATGAATGTACGCACCGTGCCTCCCCCGTCCTAGCCGCAATCCACAAAGGCTTGATCTCAATCCGTCCAGTGAGATTCCAGCGTTAGTAGACTAGCCTCATTTAGTAGGTTGGCCTCTATCCGCCTGGACACAGACCGCGATGCGGTGTCTGCGCCCATACATCACGTCAGGCCTAGCCCGCCTCGCGGCTTGACGTGTAATCCGACAGTCAAAAATGTCTCCTTTATTTTCTCCTATCTTTCTGTACAGAATACACTCTTCCTACCACTCTGGCCTTCTCGTGACTTCTCTCTCTTTCTAAGAAACGGAACCAGGAAGATCGCAGACGTAGGGTTGACTCTTTTACTCTTAACACAACGCGATAACTGTGCTGACGCTCGTTTGGCGGAGATCGAATTTCTTCGAAGTTATATAATAGTGGCTGTCACCTGTTTGTTCTGAATGTCGGAGTCACGGATAGACTTTAATATAGCACCCAAACAGTAAGCATTAATACAAAGACGTTATTGACATCCGAATAGCCTTCTAAATATTTGGATGCTATCTATTTAATGTTCCGTAGGACGTTGTGTTTTTGAGCGAAACCGTGCCATAGTTCAGTAACCACATTCCGAAATACTGGGTTTAAAGCTATCAACCGCTGATACATAAACACCTAACGGTCTGTTTCAGCTCCCTTTTTCTCACTAGTTCCGCAATGAGAAGACCAGTGTGTTGTGTGAATCGATGCATTTTCCATTAAAATTGCCTGCATGCACAGGGGCTAAAGGAGGCGCCACTTTTTTGGCACCGTTACAGCTTCGAACTCTTAAAATATTGCGGCTTTATTTTGAACGAGTTGGATAACTTATAGACTTCAAGGCAATATGTATTGAATAATTTAGCACATGCTTGTTTAATGTCTGTGTACGGATGGAAGCAATTCGAGAGGATAAAGATAGGGAACTCACTATGAGCGAAGTTTGGAATAAAATAAATGGGAAATCGCATCGAATGCAGTAAAGTTCACTCCGCCGGTGAAAAACCTCCTTCGCTTTCACTAAGATGGGCAAAAGGACCGGCAGCAGAAACTAGATACCGCCTGGTGTCTAGAGTGGGCAAATAGCAAGTTCTGGTCACAGTATATTTTACTCCTTATGCTTGGTCTTCTGGCGGTTAGGAAGTGGACTTAACCATTTCGATCAAAAGCTTTCTCGCCTAGAGATATGTGCGCACAACATTTCTTAACTGTGTGCCTTGTTTTTAAAAGTTGAAGCAAAATCCGCTAGCTTTCATTCAAGCATTATATTTTGAATTATCTTCTACCGTCCTGGAAATTAGTGGAACTCGACGTCTTGGTAATACGTCTATTGGAGGTGGCGTCCGCTTTTTAACCAAGTCTGGGATATTTTCTTTAACAAGTAAGTCGGTTGGATATGTAAATGGCACAGAGAGGATATAGGTACCTCAGGTGTACACAAGCCTTCCGTCCCTGAAACATACCACAATTGGAATCGCGTGCATCGACTTGATACACTGTGCGCTCATTCGGCCTTGAGAGCAGCCAATCAGGCGCCTCTTGACTTCAGAACCATCCAATCAACTCATAATGTTGACACTAACCGTCTCTGACCTGAAGCACGCGCGCGTCGCCATTCGCGCCCACCTCGTCCTTTGTTCAGGAACGCAGGACTAAAGTTGGCTGAGCGTCAAGGATACCGACGATGGTTGGGGTCAGGGCAGGGAAATAGAGATTAAAGTCGACGACTCAGCGCAATATAAACAATGTGACACACTGGAAGCTATCATGGTATACTAGAATTCGTGGCTTAGAAGGCTGCTAACTGACGGGAGAACTCGGGCCGCATGGTCAGGCCAGTGCGGGTGGGCTTGTGTGGAATGGCTGACTTGCAAACTGAACGTCAGGCTGCTTTCACTCCTTCTTAACGTGGCCTTTATGACACTGCCACTCAACTGGGATCCGAGCCAGCTTCCCCCAACTCTGCTGTTATTTTCTTTTTTTGTAGTGGCCCACAGTGCACGGATCTGCGCCCTCTCTCATCTCCGGTCTTCTCGACTCTGTCTCGAAATTGGATTCATGTGAGGGAATGAGACCGCAAGTGGGATAGATGCAACACAAATCTGCTCTCACTATAATTTAAATCCCATGCAAGTTATCGCGCTTGATTTAAGTCTGCTCTGGAGCACACTGTGGACTTAATCGAAACCGATAGCGAACTGTCGCTAGTTAGGTGTTCAGGCGAGCTAAGTGCAGTCCGATTAACGTGTGCCATGAGCCATTATAACACATCTGCAGCGCTATCCGTTGTTGGGACAAAGTCCGATATCCGCAATTGTATGCATACTGCCTGCAACGCCTATAATTTAATTCCGGTTTAATTCAAACTTTTATGAACATTGGTAGATATCTTTGTGGAACAGCACACACAAAGTAGAGGTGATCTCCAGTTTGGAATACGTACATGGAGCAGACATTTAATTTGCCCGACTTTTCGCATGCATACCCAGGGACAGCAACAGGAAATGGAAATGGATACAACAGGCGTGCTATATTCGAAGTGACGCGGCCATCCCTTCAGGTCCGACGAGGCCGGAATTTCCGCGAAAGGTGGCGGCCGCATTTATCACGGGCTGTCTGACCAATGACTCCCTCCCCACCCCTGCCTACTAAGAAACGCACATTGATCTAGTCCATCCATATTTAGAGCCGAGATTTTGCCTAAAGGTCGGTGGAGGCAGGCGCTTTTTTCGCTTCAATCTCAGGTTTTATGCTCGAACCTAACGCTAATGCTTGCACAAAGCGCCTATGCAAACACATACAAATCACGATGCCCAGCTTCCGAATTCATCACTTGGTGAGATGATTACTTGATTGCCCTTTATTCGATTTGATAATTGTCGCAATTTCATCACATGCCTGATAATTACTCGGCCGTTCGGCTTGCTCACTGAAAGCGGTGATAGTGGCAGTAAGCTAAATGGCCGAGCATTTATCACGCCAAGAGTCAACATCTGTGAGGAAATTGCAGCAATTATCGACTGGGCTGGAGGTCAACCAAGCGGGCATCTCACCCAGTACGAACAGAAGCGGTGAATTCCGACGCTGACAATTGTGACAGATACATGATGGCATAGTCACTGCTCCCTATCGCGTTCTTTGTGCAAGCATCATCCTTATGTGTGGATGTGTTCGAATGTAAATCCGAAATGTGCGGTGAAAAAAATTCAGTTTCACGTAGTTGCCTCTGCTCCTTCCTTCTGCTGTTATTTGGCCTTTAGCATGATAGATAGTTGAGTCCTCACTGATTATCGCAAACTGTCCTTTCCGGGAACACATATTCTTAAGGCCAAAGTACACGAAAATAAGCCGGATCAGACGATGCTATAAAGTTCCCAGACCTCCTTTTAACTGTCCTCATTTGATTACACATGCGGTCATGGGTCCGCAACGCTGAACGTATATTCTGTTTCCAGTGATCACACCTCCATTTCTTGCAGTCTTGGCGTATTTAAACCAGGCGGGATAAACGATGCGGAAACCAAGTCTCGAGAAATCCATGTTTCAACATTGGCAACACGATGGATCCACTGATGGCGTTTAGATTCCTCTTTTGTGTCCGCACTGACAGCTGCCAAGTTAAGAATCTTGCTGTGCTGTTGTTAAGACTTTTCGTCTAAGGAAAAGGTCTTAGAAGCTGTACAGGCTGTACACGGGAGCAGGTGCCACCGACAGTCTTTATATAACTTGGATCTTTTCTGAACACTACAATAATCAGGCCAAATCCCAGGTTGTGAATAAAATGCAGAAGAGGCCAGATTGACGGATTTATTGTGCCCATAACCTTGAGTTGCTGTGACCACTGGCGAAGCCAGAGTTAGTGATGACTGCGTCCAGTCATGCCTGAGGGGTGGGGGGCGGGGGGATAAAATAGCGATGATTGTGGGGCAAGTTCAAGCGGTGTAAGTTTTGTTTGTGGCATTGCCCGAGGGTTGTCGTGTATAGTGGGTCATGCTGTGTCGGCCCAGGGCTTATGTATTCAAGTAACCCTTTTAGAATCCGCGACTATCTGGATATGCGTGTTTACGCGAGTGGGAGTCAGTAAAGGGTCTGAGGGTCAGTTGGTCAAAAAGCTGCCTGCAAAGTTGCATGGCGCTGAAGCAGGGGGCATTGAACAAGGAGGCCGGACGGCAATTTTGGCTGTCCGCCATAATTAAGCCTGGTGTTAGAGCTAGTGTTTGATTTAGGGTTAGCGTTGTAGTTAGAGTTACGAGTTGGGTTGAGGTTTAAGGTCAGGGTCAGGGTTAGAATTGGGGCTAGGGATACCGGGGTGGGTACGCCTAGCGGAACTTAGCGGAAGGCCAGTTGGACTACAGCGGGTACTCATTCCCGTGTCCAACCGACAGACACCACCTTACTGCCAATAGAAATTGAGAATATGAGGCGCTCGTGCGCTGAATAAGTAAATATATGCAAAATTGATGTGCGCAAAATTTAACCTT
>JAYGXS010000596.1:11006-23145 GCA_036362985.1 Ligula intestinalis
CGTGGGGGCTTGTGTGTGGGTGGTCGACCATCGATTTCGATGACGGCCAGTGCACGGAATACCGCCCATATACGCAATTACGGCGCAGTGGGACGAAAGTGGGACCATTGTTCAACTGGAACCACTCTCTCCTTTGGTTCCGGAACATTGCCATTAAGGGTGTAGACCATGGACAACCAATGGCGAGGAAAATCTCAAAATAAGAGAGGGAAAAATAGTTCAAGTCAAAAGGACATCTCTCTGGTCGAAGCCGGTAACAGTGACGGCCAAGCTGTCCCGCCACCGAAACCTAAGACATGCCCTCTTAAATTGGTCGTTTTAAATGCCAGATCACTGATTATTAAAATGCCTCTGCTCCAGACTCTGGTTTTCGTCAACCGCCCAGACATTGTTATCGTAACTGAGACATGGGCATCGGCCTGTGTAGCTGACTCTGAACTCTCTGTTCTAGGCTATGCATGCGTTCGGAACGATCGAAACAGTGGCAATGGCGGAGGAAGCTGTATCTATTTAAGCAGCCACTTGCATTTCTCCCGTTGGACTATCCACAATTCACGGCGGTGGAGGAGAGCTGCTGGCTACGAGTTGTTCTAAAAAACAAATACTCCTTACTTGTTGGCTGTGTTTATCGGCCACCTAATGCCAATGTGGACTACAATCTTTGTCTCTCGCAGGCATTTCATGCCGCAGCTGATTTGAATCTTATGTATTGCTTGATTGCAGGCGATTTTAACCTTCGTGACGTGCAATGGTTTCCACCATCCAGTCCTTCAAAGTTCGAGAAGTTACTTGAGGCAGTAGATATCAGCATGACGGATCAGGTAGTCGATTTTCCCACTCGAGGAGCAAACGTACTCGACCTAATTTTTTGTAGGGGATGCGAACCACTTTCAGTGTCATCCTTAGATGCACTTGGGAGTTCAGACCATCTCACAGTTGTTAGTGAACTAGAACTGGAGGCGGATGAAACATTTTCCCCAAAGTATATTTTTTTATCATGCTTTCCGATCAGCAAACACGGCGGACCTACTGGCACATCTAAACGCTCTCGACTGGTCTGAATTTTTCCAATGTTTAGATGTAAATGTTTGTACCGATGCAAAGTGCTGGATCCAATCATCCTCCACTTTGTCCCCCGTAAGAAAGTAATACAGTAATACACTTCCGTTCTGCCCTTGATCACACTGATCTTTGAGCAAGCTAAGAAGCTCTCCGAAGAAAAGCAGATAGCCGATGAGGCCCACTTCGCAGAAAATCCTTCCCTAAATGTTGCGAAACTCTTTTCGCGTACAGTAAAACTCAGAAGAAAAAAAACGCAACACCCCATACTTCAAGACGCCTTAGGAAACCACATAGCTGACGCTAAGTTGACGGCCGATAGCTTCAATGCGTTCCTTTCCAAAACGTTTAGTGAAAGCTCGTTCGCTGCACCTCCGGCGATTCGGGCTTGGACGGGTGCCGTACTCGAAACCATAAGTTTTACCCTCTGGGACGTGACTGTAGCCATTGGTTATTATGGTCAATCTTATAGTCCAGGAGCACATGGCGTCCCAGTTAGCCTTCTACAAGCTGAAGTGAATGATATCTTTCCGTCTATTCTTTGTAAGGTATTTAATCTTGCTCATGAGAGCGAAAGCTTTCCTTCGTTGTGGAAGGCCTTCGCCCAGTGGTGTTGTACATGGCGCCTCACCCTTTCATGGAACAAATGTTCCGTTATGGTTGTTGGCGACGATCATCAACCAGAATTAAGCATTGACGGCCGCGAACTAAATGTCCCAGGAGTTATCAAGGATTTGGGCATATCCTACTCTAATAGTCTCAATTCGTCAGAGCACTGTGCCCTGATAGTCTCGAAAGCACGCCGAACCACCGGATTCATCCTTAGAAATTTGAAGACTATAAAGGTTAGAACAAGCCTTATAATATGTACGTGGGACCTAGTCTTGAATACTGCTCGCCCTTTTCAGTCTTCTGCGCACTAGTGAACGGAAGAAACTAGAATCGGTGTAGCACTTCTTCACTAGAAGAGGTCACTACTTAGCCTACCAATAAAGGTGCGAACTTATAAAGCTGGATCCCCTGTGGCTTCGTAGATTGCAGAAGGGTGTATTTTTACTGTTTAAACTGTTGAATTGTCTAACCTTTAATCCTCTCAGTACAATAAGGCAGCTTGAGCACTCTCGACGCGCCAGTCATCGAGACGTATTTTTATTTCTTCCTATGGCACGTACAGTTAAGTACCGGCAATTCTTTTCAGTAAACGCCATATCAATCTGGAATGAACTGCCCAAAAGTATTAAAACCCAGCAAAACTACCCTATGTTTAAGAGAGCTATAACTAGTTTTCTACATTCAGGACAACATTCAAGAATTTTGGGTGCTGACTCGGTGGAATCTCTCGTTCACTCTGATGACGTTCGTGGACTTTGAACCCCGCCAGGCCTCATGCTGAAGATAATGCTGCTGAAGCAGGAGCCTGCAGTCTGCTAACCCTTCAGCCGATAGCGCGCAACTTTTGCCGACAACCATTGAAGGAAGATTAAGAACACTGTGTTCTTGTGCCAACCCTCTCCGTCTCGAACTAATGTCCTTAAAAGATATGTAACATTTCTCCTGCTGATGTGTCAACTCAGCTTACAACTGTACATATATTCCGTTTGTATCATACCTTTGAAGGCAGGTTTTTTTCACTTGAAGCAAACTCCCTATCTCGCCCAGTATTGACAAAACACAAAACATGAAACAAAACCAATACTGGCTGCAACATAGGGAGTTTTTTTTAAGTTTTTTCCGGTCTTCGAGGTTTCGGAACGCGCCCAAGAGGTGCATTACCAACTCTTTACAATTCCCTGTAAACTGGTATAATACACATATTATTTGTCAGTCAGTCAGTTAGGAGGAGGAGGAGGAGGAGGAGGAGGAGGAGGAGGAGGAGGACTGTAGCCGGAAAGTAACACCCTGCTGGTATTTTTTCTTAAAGAAGGGAAGAAACGAGTTCCAGCAAGAAGCTGTGGGGGAAAATGATGGCTGGAACAAGTGCAAATAAAACTCTCAATCCAGCGATCCCTCATTTTGTTCCTATCTGCTTCTCCCCCCCCCCACCGCCGCCTTAGCACTCCCAGTTGCATTTTTGCATCCAGAGACACTAGATGGAGGCCATCCAGCTGTTTGAAACGCATTTTTGTATTACGATTGATGAATATAATTCCAGAAGCCGAGGCTCCTTATCCTACGTGGAGGCCATACCAGCATCTTCCGAGATACCACTGCATTAAAAGTATTGGTTTTTCCGCACATTTAGCAGAATATACACATATTGTGCACCTGCGCCGACTATTACCATTATGGTCCTGCGCAAGTCAGTTCAAAATAAATCTTTTTTTTTTGGAAAAAGTACTAACTTTGTATGATTTATGTTTGATATATACACATGCCAGCGGTCTGTTAATCCCTAGTGAGACGGCCGAGTTACGATGGTCAACAACGCGAAGGTTCCCAAATCAAAATTGTCAGGGAGACAGAGTTGGTTGGACTTTAAAAGAAAGCCCAAATGCGGCTCAACAGACAGAGTCAAAATGTTTCTCACCAGGCGAATGGCTGCCGACAAGTTTGGTTGCCCCCGGCGAAAACCCCGTGTGTGCGCCAGGGCTCCGCCCGCATTCTTTCAATCAACATCGATTGGCATCCAGTTCTAAGCTAGATGCTGCCAACTTTCACGCGGCTCAAGAAGGGGATTGACAGAGGGCATTTCTTTGACCCGATAGCAGTCTGAGTGAGCGGCCACACCGGCGATCAGGAGAACAGAGTGCTACAGGAGCGTGAATGATGGACCTCGGCTGCTCACGCACGTGACCCCCTAATCCGTGTGGGAGTGCTTTTTGGTTGTGTTCGCTGTACCATTGTTGATAGCCGTTGAGTTATATGGTTTTGTCGTTGTACCGTGTGGGCACTCGGCTATATCATCACAAAGTCACAATTCTGGCATCCGTAAGGGTTTCCATGCCTTCACTGTCACATGTAGCGGCCAATGATATGAGAGCTACTTGAACTGCACACACACATACTAAGCATTTTATTCGTCACACAGGGTAAGTTGCCGTGAGATGGCTGTTCGCTTTTGTGGCTGAACAAAGCATCCGTTCAGTAGAGTGTAAGCAGCGCCGTGTTGTTGACGCATTCCTGCTTGTTATTTTTGCTAGCACGCGAGCGTGCCTGTGTGTCGAGCGCGTGATTGGTTGAGCCAAGGACCGAGTCTAAAGCATACGGTCACAAGGTCACCTGGGCGCCAAAGCACGCGCGTAAGAAAGCTCCAGGTGCAAGCTCGACTGTGACTAAGCTCCGTTCCAGCATGGAAATTGCCTTTCTTTGAAGGGGCGCCTGCTAATTAGCACGATTTTCGCGGCCGTCGGGACGCCTGCGAAGGGGCATTGGAGTGGCTGTTACACATCTACCATAGAGAGCGGTACAATCGTGCAATGGCATAAAAAGTGGCGGATGCAGTAACTTTTGGCGACGTTCAGTGTGGCGCGCAGACTGACGAGGAAGACTTTATGGTGGGGATACCTGTAGGTTATTTCTGTAAGTACCTGCACCTTTTTATGCCGCTTCACTAGTGCATCATATGCAGAGCCGAGTTTTTTTTTTGGAGTGCTACCTCAGAGTCACTTGAACTTCGTCCATAGAGTAGAATCGTGTTACAAAACTCGGCAGGGGTCTTTATTGCGACTGCTGATGTATTTTAGGAAGAATCCGGCAGCGCTAATAAGGTCCAAGATATTATCGTAACGACCAACCGGGAATGGAAGACAGTGGCTGTTTATGCCAACACCTGCTTTGTCTCTTCGGAGAGCTGCACCTCCAACTATTTCTACCCTTCCGACCGCTGCCACGCCATCCTAACCAGCACCCGTAAAACCTTCTGATGGTAAACGTCTTTCTTTAGGGCCAGTCGTGCGGCGCCTTCTTTCTTAACGCTGACCAAGTTCCAGGGACCGGCCCGCACGGTGGCCAGGTTTAGAAGAAGTAAGTCTTGCCTAAATTGCTGACGTTGTTGAATCCACAAAACATCTGTGGTCGACCTGAAGCTTGCGTAACCCAAACATCACAACGTACGTTTGCGCAACCAACACCCGTCATATTAGATGGTAGTAGGATCCTTGGCTTCTCTGCTGCATGTGCGATCGAAGCCTGAGACTATCACGGTGCGTTAAGCACCGTGACTTAGAAGATTGCGATGGAAGCCAGGACAATGCTTGCTTGTGTAGAGCGGCTTACTAGTGGTCCGATAATCAGGCAGTATTGACGCCTTCTTACCGTGACCTCTGAAACTTTCACACATGTGCGATGTGCGTCGCTTAATCCTACCACGTATGAAATCCTAGTGCTTATGTTTGGGGGAGGTGAGGGGACGGGAGAGGGGAAGGAGCAGTTCATGTACGTAGTATCCGCAGACATGGTCATTAGGTATATCGGAATCTGCGTCCATTCCCCACATTAGTCCACTGACTGGTTCAGACAGTGGCTGGGGCCTGGGCATGTGAATACAGAGTAAAGTCGAGGGCTCAGTGCATTTTCTTGATTTTAAATAATCTGACGTGGGCGAAAGAAGCTTATGAAGCCCCACTCATATACTACTAGTCCCAGTATTTTGTCCTACAAAAGGGTAGTTATAGAGTTTTGTGGGGTGGAGAAATAGATAGGCACAGAAAGAAATTTTTAGATGTGTAAAGTGAAAAAATGTAGTCGGAGTTGCTTTCCGCGGTCGCTGGGAGCAGGTTGTTCCACATGTAAATTGAAGTTGTGCGCGGCGCTTCACGCCGCGGACTATACGAATATAACTTTAGAACGGTAAGTTGGACCACAGGTAAGTTGAAGTAGACGACCTCCTAACCACCATTTCAATTTTTCGGGAAATTCAAGAAACCTGCAGTTTTATAATCGGGGTTTTCCGCAATAAGTTAAATAACAATGCAGATTAGGAAAATCTACAGATATAAATCAACAGAACTTCTAAATACAGTAAAATAGAAATGCATTTAGCATTCATTAAATTATATTACACTGCGTATCCTAATTTTCCGCCCAGAGAACCCTATAAACACCGTTTTCGTAGGAGAACATGCAGGTTGTAGGGATTAATGAGTGGGGCTAAATAAGCTACCATTGCCCTGGCGTACGTTAAGATATCACGGTGAACTAAGAGCCGTGATTTCAAAGATTTTTAACTGACAAGATAATTCGAACCGCATAGTCGGCCCAATTTTTGTTAGCGTGGAGTGGAGTGGCAGATTAAGGGTCAGGCTGCAATGGTTTATTTTCGATGGGACCTTTATGGCACTCCCCACCCCGTGGGATCCGAGTCAAGTGCGGCGGCACACATAGGGTCGGCTCTGGCCGCGCCAGCCACCTGTGCTCTTTTCCGCCCCGGTCTTCTTGACTTTGTCATGAGACTGGACGCAGATGGGGGAGGGGGAGAAAATGCGGTAGATGCAGCGCAAGTCTACTTATAGTGACCTCCCGTGCGTGCTCCGCATGAGGTCACGTGACTGCAAGATTCGACTGCGCCAACGCCTGTCGAGCGCGACGCATTAACACGCAAAATCGTGGCTGCGCCCACGCCAGTGCCTTACCTCTCCAAATCTAATCAATTTCCATCAAGACTAACTAAGACAAGAACAGCATTCGGTGACCGCTCGGATGTCTGTCGCCAGACATCACTCCGGACCCGACTCGCGAACGGATGCACTAGTCCGAGAGTCAAATGTCCTCTTAACTATTATCCAGCCCCTCTATACAGAATAAACTCTTTCAAGCACTCTGGCCTTCCCATAACTTCTCGCTTCTCCTAAGGAACCGGGCCTGAAAGACCGCATCTGTTGGGGTTAACCTTACTAGCCTTAACTCTACGCGATATGCTCTAAGTTTAAACTTATTCACGCGCAAGTCACCGCGCTTGCTTCCAGCCTACTGTGAAATACCCTGTGGACCTGGTGGAACTCGACGTTTGGAATGTCACCTGATTGCTGCATGTCCGGTAGTGATACCAAAATTTCCCCACAAATCAACGGGCGATGACTGAGACAGCATCGTATCTAGACTTATTTCTATTTACTGCAGTTTGTAAAACTCAGACTAGGAGCTAGGTATGGAAGCCAACCCGGGTACATCTAAACGCAGTGCATCTTATCCAAAATTGAAATCAAATCAGAGAGCCAAGAGTACTGCCTAGTCGAGGTTCCGTCGGTTACTCTTACTCAGTCAATCATACCAGATGGTAATTAGCCTCGAAAATTGATCCTCCTCCTTATAGTTTCCATTTTTTACAGGATATCATGTTAAAAAGCAATTAGGTTAACTCCACGAGAAAGGGATTTCTGCAAGTTCAACGTCATGGATAGAATGAATGCTCGGTAAATACCACCGACAGCGAGTAGGGGTGCGAAAGTCACACCTGAGATGGAACATCTGTTCCGTGGATTATGGTAGAGTAAGTGGTCCTACCGGTTGAGCTACTGTCTGATGGTTTTGCAGCCCTACGCCCTCCTAACTCGTGACGCCACAGATGAGGTAATTCCGCACATAGGACCTTGCGCGAAGGCAGATCTCGGCCGTGCCGCTGGGGCCAGGTGCATACTGGCGCTCATGAATGTACGCACCGTGCCTCCCCCGTCCTAGCCGCAATCCACAAAGGCTTGACCTCAATCCGTCCAGTGAGATTCCAGCGTTAGTAGACTAGCCTCATTTAGTAGGTTGGCCTCTATCCGCCTGGACACAGACCGCAATGCGGTGTCTGCGCCCAGACATCACGTCAGGCCTAGCCCGCCTCGCGGCTTGACGTGTAATCCGACAGTCAAAAATGTCTCCTTTATTTTCTCCTATCCTTCGGTACAGAATACACTCTTCCTACCACTCTGGCCTTCTCGTGACTTCTCTCTCTTTCTAAGAAACAGGACCAGGAAGATCGCAGACGTAGGGTTGACTCTTTTACTCTTAACACAACGCGATAACTATGCTGACGCTTGTTTGGCGGAGATCGAATTTCTTCGAAGTTATATAATAGTGGCTGTCACCTGTTTGTTCTGAATGTCGGAGGTACGGATGGACTTTAATATAGCACCCACACAGTAAGCATTAATACATAGACGTTATTGACATCCGAATAGCCTTCTAAATATTTGGATGCTATCTATTTAATGTTCCGTAGGACGTTGTGTTTTTGAGCGAAACCGTGCCATAGTTCAGTAACCACATTCCGAAATACTGGGTTTATAGCTGTCAACCGCTGATACATAACCACCTAACGGTCTGTTTCAGCTCCCTTTTTCTCACTAGTTCCGCAATGAGAAGACCAGTGTGTTGTGTGAATCGATGCATTTTCCATTAAAATTGCCTGCATGCACAGGGGCTAAAGGAGGCGCCACTTTTTCGGCACCGTTACAGCTTCGAACTCTCAAAATATTGCGGCTTCATTTTGAACGAGTTGGATAACTTATAGACTTCAAGGCAATATGTATTGAATAATTTAGCACATGCTTGTTTAATGTCTGTGTACGGATGGAAGCAATTCGAGAGGATAAAGATAGGGAACTTACTATGAGCGAAGTTTGGAATAAAATAAATGGGAAATCGCATCGAATGCAGTAAAGTTCACTCCGCCGGTGAAAAACCTCCTTCGCTTTCACTAAGATGGGCAAAAGGACCGGCAGCAGAAACTAGATACCGCCTGGTGTCTAGAGTGTGCAAATAGCAAGTTCTGGTCACAGTATATTTTACTCCTTATGCTTGGTCTTCTGGCGGTTAGGAAGTGGACTTAACCATTTCGATCAAAAGCTTTCTGCCTAGATATATGTGGGCACAACATTTCTTAACTGTGTGCCTTGTTTTTAAAAGTTGAAGCAAAATCCGCTAGCTTTCATTCAAGCATTATATTTTGAATTATCTTCTACAGTCCTGGAAATTAGTGGAACTCGACGTCTTGGTAATACGTCTATTGGAGGTGGCGTCCGCTTTTTAACCAAGTCTGGGATATTTTCTTTAACAAGTAAGTGGTTGGATATGTAAATTGCACAGAGAGGATATAGGTACCTCAGGTGTACACAAGCCTTCCGTCCCTGAAACATACCACAATTGGAATCGCGTGCATCGACTTGATACACTGTGCGCTCATTCGGGCTTGAGAGCAGCCAATCAGGCGCTTCTCGAATTCAGAACCATCCAATCAACTCATAATGTTGACACTAACCGTCTCTGACCTGAAGCACGCGCGCGTCGCCATTCGCGCCCACCTCGTCCTTTGTTCAGGAACGCAGGCCTAAAGTTGGCTGAGCGTCAAGGGTACCGACGGTGGTTGGGGTCAGGGCAGGGAAATAGTGAGTAAAGTCGACGACTCAGCGCAATATAAACAATGTGACACACTGGAAGCTATCATGGTACACTAGAATTCGTGGCTTAGAAGGCTGCTAACTGACGGGAGAACTCGGGCCGCATGGTCAGGCCAGTGCGGGTGGGCTTGTGTGGAATGGCTGACTTGCAAACCGAACGTCAGGCTGCTTTCACTCCTTCTTAACGTGGCCTTTATGATACTCCCACTCAACTGGGATCCGAGCCAGCTTCCCCCAACTCTGCTGTTATTTTCTTTTTTTGTAGTGGCCCACAGTGCACGGATCTGCGCCCTCTCTCATCTCCGGTCTTCTCGACTCTGTCTCGAAATTGGATTCATGTGAGGGAATGAGACCGCGAGTGGGATAGATGCAACACAAATCTGCTCTCACTATAATTTAAATCCCATGCAAGTTATCGCGCTTGATTTAAGTCTGCTCTGGAGCACACTCTGGACTTAATCGAAACCGATAGCGAACTGTCGCTAGTTAGGTGTTCAGGCGAGCTAAGTGCAGTCCAATTAACGTGTGCCATGAGCCATTATAACACATCTGCAGCCCTATCCGTTGTTGGGACAAAGTCCGATATCCGCAATTGTATGCATACTGCCTGCAACGCCTACAACTTAATTCCGGTTTAATTCAAACTTTTATGAACATTGGTAGGTCTCTTTGTGGAACAGCACATACAAAGTAGAGGTGATCTCCAGTTTGGAATACGTATATGGAGCAGACATTTCATTTGCCCGACTTTTCGAATGCATACCCAGGGACAGCAACAGGAAATGGAAATGGATACAACAGGCGTGCTATATTCGAAGTGACGCGGCCATCCCTTCAGTTCCGACGAGGCCGGAATTTTCGCGAAAGGTGGCGGCCGCATTTATCACGGGCTGTTTGACCAATGACTCCCTCCCCACCCCTGCCTACTAAGAAACGCACATTGATCTAGTCCATCCATATTTAAAGCCGAGATTTTGCCTAAAGGTCGGTGGAGGCAGGCGCTTTTTTCGCTTCAATCTTCGGTTTTATTCTCGAACCTAACGCTAATGCTTGCACAAAGCGCCTATACAAACACATACAAATCACGATGCCCAGCTTCGGAATTCATCACTTTGTGAGATGATTACTTGATTGCCCTTTATTCGATTTGATAATTGTCGCAATTTCATCACATGCCTGATAATTACTCGGCCGTTCGGCTTGCTCACTGAAAGCGGTGATAGTGGCAGTAAGCTAAATGGCCGAGCATTTATCACGCCAAGAGTCAACATCTGTGCTGAAATTGCAGCAATTATCGACTAAGCTGGAGGTCAACCAAGCGGGCATCTCACCCAGTACGAACAGAAGCGGTGAATATCGAAGCTGACAATTGTGACAGATACATGATGGCATAGTCACTGCTCCCTACCGCGTTCTTTGTGCAAGCATCATCCTTATGTGTGGATGTGTTCGAATGTAAATCCGAAATGTGCGGTGAAAAATATTCATTTTCACATAGTTGCCTCTGCTCCTTCTTTCTGCTGTTATTTGGCCTTTAGCATGATAGATCGTTGAGTCCTTACTGATTATCGCAAACTGTCCTTTCCGGGAACACATTTTCTTAAGGCCAAAGTACACGAAAATAAGCCGGATCAGACGATGCTATAAAGTTCCCAGACCTCCTTTTAACTGTCCTCATTTGATTACACATGCGGCCATGGGTCCGCAACGCTGAACGTATATTCTGTTTCCAGTGATCACACCTCCATTTCTTGCAGTCTTGGCGTATTTAAACCAGGCGGGATAAACGATGCGGAAACCAAGTCTCGAGAAACCCATGTTTCAACATTGGCAACACGATGAATCCACTGATGGCGTTTAGATTCCTCTTTTGTTTCCGCACTGACAGCTGCCAAGTTAAGAATCTTGCTGTGCTGTTGTTAAGACTTTTCGTCTAAGGAAAAGGTCTTAGAAGCGGTACAGGCTGTACACGGGAGCAGGTGCCACCGACAGTCTTTGTATAACTTGGATCTTTTCTGAACACTACAATAATCAGGCCAAATCCCAGGTTGTGAATAAAATGCAGAAGAGGCCAGATTGACGGATTTATTGTGCCCATAACCTTGAGTTGCTGTGACCACTGGCGAAGCCAGAGTTAGTGATGACTGCGTCCAGTCATGCCTGAGGGGTGGGGGGCGGGGGGATAAAATAGCGATGATTGTGGGGCAAGTACAAGCGGTGTAAGTTTTGTTTGTGGCATTGCCCGAGGGTTGTCGTGTATAGTGGGTCATGCTGTGTCGGCCCAGGGCTTATGTATTCAAGTAACCCTTTTAGAATCCGCGACTATCTGGATATGCGTGTTTACGCGAGTGGGAGTCAGTAAAGGGTGTGAGGGTCAGTTGGTCCAAAAGCTGCCTGCAAAGTTGCATGGCGCTGAAGCAGGGGGCATTGAACAAGGAGGCCGGACGGCAATTTTGGCTGTCCGCCATAATTAAGCCTGGTGTTAGAGCTAGTGTTTGATTTAGGGTTAGCGTTGTAGTTAGAGTTACGAGTTGGGTTGAGGTTTAAGGTCAGGGTCAGGGTTAGAATTGGGGCTAGGGATACCGGAGTGGGTACGCCTAGCGGAACTTAGCGGAAGGCCAGTTGGACTACAGCGGGTACTCATTCCCGTGTCCAACCGACAGACACCACCTTACTGCCAATAGAAATTGAGAATATCAGGCGCTCGTGCGCTGAATAAGTAAATATATGCAAAATTGATGTGCGCAAAATTTAACCTT
>JAYGXS010000597.1:1956-23128 GCA_036362985.1 Ligula intestinalis
AAGGAAAAATTCGCCGAAATTATTAGGTGCATGACATGGAAGTAGGTTCAAAGGACATGATTTTAAGTGTCAGACCCTAGGGTTCGATGAACATTTTCGTCAAAGACTATCAACTGCCGCGAAATGACCTCGGAAATATCCATTCTACAAACGAGTACCACTACAAGTAGTGTGAATTCTATATGAAAAGTGATGTAATACCATACTTCCGCATTGATGCTATCTTAAAGCCCAGACACGTGGTTCGCCGATGTTTCTGCTACTGCATGATACAGCTACGAGGGTTTCGGCTCTTCAGTAGGCCCCAACGTTCTCTATGTGGTTTTTAGTATATGACATCCAGATAATAATCAAGGAAATAATCGCGGAAATTATTGGTTGCATGACATGGAAGTAGGTGGATGGGACATGACATTAAATGGTCAAGCCCTAGAGGTCGATGAACATTTTCGTCGTAGATAATCAACTGCCGCGAAATAACCACAGAAATGTCCATTCTACAATCGAGCTGCACTAGAAGTAGTGTGAATTCTATATGACAATGATGTTGTACCATATTTCCGCATCGATACTATCCAAAAACATCGACACGTTTTTCGCCGATGTTTCTGCTGATGCATGATACAGGAACGAGGGGTTCGGCTCTTCAGTAGGCTTCCAACCTTCTCTATGCGGTTTCTAGAATATGACCTCCAGATAATAATCAAGGAAATAATCGCGGAAATTATTAGGTGCATGACATGGAAGAAGGTGCATGGGACATGACTTTTAAGGGTCAGACCCTAGAGTTCGATGAATATTTTCGTCATAGATAATCAACTGCCGCGGAATAACCACGGAAATGTCCATTCTACAAACGAGTAGCACTAGAAGAAGTGTGCATTCTATATGACAATGATGTTATACCATACTGCTCCATAGATGATGGCTAAAAGTTTAGACAGTTCTCTCGCCAAGGTCTCTGCTATTGCATGATACAGCATCGAGTTGTTCGGCTTTTCATTAGGCTCCCAACGTTCTCTATGCGGTTTCTAGTATATGACCTCCAGATAATAATCAAGGAAATAATCGCGGAAATTATAAGGTGCATGACATGGAAGTAGGTGGATGGGACATGACATTTAAGTGTCGAGCCCTAGAGTTCGATGAACATTTTCGTCGAAGACAATCAACTGCCGCGGAATGACCACGGAAATATATATAGATATATATATTGCTAAAAGGAGCGACGATTCACGTCTCTGCACATAAATGAGAAGATAATTCGATCTCTGGACCCATTGTTTTTATCGTTTTGACGTTTTAAAATTCTACAGGCTTCCGTCATGAGAGGTGATAATTGTACCGCGTCTCACAGTTTTTAAATGTGTTGGCAGTCATAGTCCATAGGTTTTTTACCAATACAGAGGAGAGGGGGAAGGAGAGGAGGGGGTAAGACGGGATGTTCAATCATCGTGCCCTGTGACGCGTAATAACCTCAGTCAAGGTGTCTCTCATCAACTTCCGGTGTTCGCGTTTCTGCAGGCGTCAAGGAACGGAGCTGTCTTCCTAGACCAGCAATCCTATTTGCGCTCATGCGTCCATCCGGTTTCACACTCGCCGACTGACCGGATAAACTGGCTGAGCTGATGATTACCACGTCCGGTTGTGGCTCAGCTATGGGTGTGTCCATCATCGGCTCGCGAGTATGCAGATTCGTTTTCTGTCTATGGTCCCGTTTGCTGTCTTCTTCATGAAGATGCGCTCGAGGGACTTGGTAGGCCGTACGAAGTATATATATATCTGTCACGGGAATTGGAGGTAGAATCGGGAAAGGGAACGCATGACACTGAAATTCATTTTTAGATTTTCGTGGGCAAGTTCGCGTGATAACATCACCTGGCATTTGGAGTCCATGGCCAAACAAGTGATCGGCCACACTGAATTTTCGCGCGAATCCCCGGGAACACAGAGGAGGGGTCCTCTGCAGCAAGAAGAAGGGCGGATATTCGCTTGCGGTGGAAGCGTGCCGCTGGAAACGCGGTATTCAACGCGGGTGCGGGCATTCAGTAATGGTCGCATCTTATTCTGAATGGCTGCAGTATTGACGTCCGGGGTAGAAGAATAGAGAGGACGCAAACCCTCAGATTTACGATGGTATCCAAGAAAATCAAACGAAAACACACAGAGCATACGAATTCAAAAGTAGATGAATGCGCCAAAAGGCGGGTCCCCAAGCCAGACAGGGACTAAGACATCGACAAACAAGTAGAATGGAATATGCTGTGGCCGCCGAAACGTTTAACGCGTCACTTTTGTTCTTATTAAAATTCACCATTAAACGCTTGAAGATCTATAGACGACGAAGCCAGAAAAATGTGTTCCGCAGCTAAATATTTATGGCAAACATTTTTTTTAGGAATTCTCCCTCTCAAAAATTTGTATACGTATTTAAGAAAACATGGTTTTGTCCATAAAAGTTGTCGAAAACTTATAATATCGATCCCGTTTGTAATGAAATATGTAGGGGACTAGGCCACGAGCATGTTGCGAGTACTATAACTACGACGCCCAGATACACACCATGAGATAAGGGGAAATACCAGAAGGAGTTGGTTCTCCTGTACAGAAAGTCTGGAGTTATCAAAGGCCCCGACATGTGACAAGCACTGTGCCGGCAATCGCGTTTGTTTGCTAACGTTCTCTCAACCATTCTCATCGTTTTTCCGCTTCTCGATCAGTGGCATGTGTAACGCTTCTGGAATAGAAAATCCTGCCCAGAAAGATTATCAAGTGCCTGAAGAAGACCAAGACAAATAATTTCCTGATGCTGATTTTTGCGGTGGGATGACTATGGCCCCACGGCAGGGCCATTTGTAGTTGACAGATGACATGGCGTCTAACGCATCAGTAGTAGATGGTGCGTCGGCCTCAGCCACTAAATACAGTGCAAAGCATTTACTACTCACTTTGCCAAGGTAGCCAGTTTGTTGATTTCGAAAATGCAGTATGGCGGTTCTCGTTCTGATTCTTCGTCATCCAATACATTTGTCGTTGTTAGTCAGGAACATGTTTGTCATGTAGCTGGTTCATTGACAGCCAGTGACGATCAGACGGTGCAGGAGAAATCCTAAATAAAATGTTTGCCATAAATATTTCTCTGCGAAACACATTTTTATGGCTTCGTCAGCTATAGATCTCCAAGCGTTTAATGGTGAATTTTAATAAGAACATACATGACGGGTTAAACGTTTCGGCGGCCACAGCATATTCCATTTTTCTCGTTTTTCAATGTCTTAGTCCCTGTCTGCTTTGGTGACCCGCCTTTTGGCATATTCATCTGCTTTGAATTTGTATTCTCTGTGTGTTTTCGTTTAGATTTCTTGGATATCATCGTAATTCTGAGGGTTTGCGTCCTCTCTACCCTTCTATTCTGACCGTCAATACTGAAGCTATTCAGAATAAGGTGCGACCATTATTGAATGCCCGCACCCGCGTCGAATGCAGCGTTTCCAGCGGCACGCTTCTACCGCAAGCGAAAGTCTGCCCTTCTTCTTGCTGCAGAGGACCTCTCCTCTGTGTTCCCGGGGATTCGCGTGAAAATTCAGTGTGGCCGATCACTTGTTTGGCTATGGCCCTTCGAATGCCAGGTGAGATTACCACGCGAAATTGCCCACGAAAATCTAAAAATGAATTTCAGTGTCATGCGTTCCCTTTCCCGATTCTACCTCCAATTCCCGTGACTGAGATTTATGCTGAATTAGGAGTGGTCAACCTCACCTTTGCACTTGTTCGATATCACCGCGTGCGATAGCGACTTGAAACACAAAACTAACTAAGAAAAACCCATCGGGAATCCGAAAATGCTCTGGACTTAGTAAAATGGAGATGTTTGAATGTATCTATAAGTGGATGAGTAAGAATATTTGTCGCTGGATATTTGCTCCGTCAATCGACGGTCATTCTTCATTTTCCATGCAAATATCTGAAATGCAAAGTTTCCCATTCATGCATAATTATAAAATTCAAAAACTTTTGATTACAAATGTATATTTCGAGATGTGAATTAGTAGCAAGCCATTTCACTTAGATATGACGGGACAAAGGACAGGAGGTGTTTATATCTAAAATATATATAAGAAATGGAATTGTAAGTAAGGTTTTACTGTATAAGCATAAACAAAACAGAAAACAGGCGTATCGCATTGCGCATTTCTCACGGCAAAATAATAGGCACATACATAAATGACTATCTTCAAAAAAGCATTCACGCCACCCTATTGCACTTGCTGACAGCGATCACTCGATCACGGCAACTTGCTGCAGGATAAATTAGTATTTTCGCAAAGCATGCTTCTACTTGCGGAAATATTGTAACCGAAATTACTATTTAATATTCTAATTCTGACGTCACTCTCCCTTATCTGATTGTAGTTGTAGAGATCAGGGAGCCAATCGGTGACGAATGTGCTGAGGAAACAGCCTGAGTGTACGACTTCCACTCTTCCGGTTATGAATCAGCATTGAGCTGCATTTTTTCCAGTGCCCTTCCGCTTCGACGTCTTGCTGCTACCCGCACCCGTTTTTGCGTTTCGTTTTTTCTGTACGGCCCAAATCTCAATAAATTGAGCATAACATTATCATTAAATCAAGCGTGCCAACTATGCTCGGGCCGAAGGACCGCTCGCTAACCTACAGTTACTACAGTCTGATGTTAGGTCAAACCGACTTTTCTGATGCATTCTCTCAGAGAGAACTGGGTTCTTCCTAAAAGTTTTCCCACAGGACATATTTAAGGAGGGAGGTTAGCTTTCATGTGGATTAAAAAAGGCCACGTATATGCTGTTTTTCAAAGATGTTACAGGGGTATTTTAAGCAGAAATAACGCATCCGTAATATTATAAAGATACCTTTCCGAATTTTATGGTCTGATATTTGCCTCAGGCGCTCATCGTCTTTCCAATTGCATGTCCACCAGGGTAAAACAAGAAATCAGCGGAAGAAGTTGAGTGCACTGTAAAGGCATACTCTGTTGCTGGTGAAAGATTGTCAAGGTCAATTGTAGTTGCACCAGTTTTCTGACCGTTTTTGTAATCTGAGTTCGTAATAATTGTGTAGTGGTTTGCGGCATAGTCCGGCTTCTTGGGTGCTTTCCAAGTTAGACGAATAGAGGTCAAGCTGAGCGGCACAGCACTGACATCTGTCGGGTTGGTATCCGCTGTGTGTATCATTAACGGATTTATTGGTTATTTGAGTATCTAGTTAAAACACATTTACTCATTTATTTAGCAGGGAATATCCACGAGTAACACATACTTCTTATAGAACACAAACGGTAGCTCAATACGTCGTACAGTGCATTTCCTTTTCCACTATATTCACTATGTCGTGTTTCCTTGCCCATGGCAAGACTTTGTCATCAAAAAGCAATATGTATGCTCAAATAGGTTTTGTGAATGTGCTCGCAATCGTTGGTTTTGGAATAATATAGGAGAGTTTACCACAATAAAAGGTTAAACACCGATTACCTATAAGGGAATGTTGGCGGCGATCAGAGGCCGTAAACGTATACTCTTATTCTATAAAGGATGGGGGAGGGTGATAGAGAGGAAGTGTCTGACAGCTAGGGTAATCATAACGTGAGTAGTCTCCTTTCTGGAAGAAACACTTAAATTAGCAACCATATTCGTTTCAGTAGGCTTATTTATACGTGTTACTTTAGGTCGGCCGTTCCCATTTCTCGTCTTCCCAGCTTTGACATTGCATTCCCATGACTGATCTCGTTAGAAAAGAAGCAACAATTGCACTGACAATTACTACACATACCTAAGTTCAGGGCGTTAGAAGCGATAGACAGGTTTGTTCAACTAACCTACCGTTTCCATTTCTCGTCTACCAAGCCTTGCGATTATCTTGAACCAACTTATCTTGGGAGAAAAGAAGCAACACCTGCACTCGCAATTACGACACCTACCTAAGTTCAGTAATATAGAAGTGATATACGGGTTCATTTATCTAACCTACTCTAATCCCTGCCCAACCTTTGCTGTGGCGTTGACTGTAGAGGTTGTGAATTAGGTAGTGGTGCTCTCGCTGGGATTATTTTCAGCGAACTGGACGAGTGGGCAAGGAAGCTTTGGGGACATGTACGCTTGGAGTTGACCTCTCACATTTTCCACGCGGGCATTCTGGGACATTTCCACGCCGTTAAGAACGTACTAACCCAAACCTCATCGCCTTGAAGATAAATACAGTGAGTAACATGCCAAAATATGTCAACTTCATCTGAAGTACCTGCAAACCGTTTCCTTTTTTGTCAAACACACGAATATCTAGCAAGTCACGTACAAAACGGCCTAGAATTCATGATACATGCCAACAAATGCGAAAGATTGATGCTCTTGCTGATCGGCATCGAGCAAGGATGTTATACTGATTATTATGTAGTATATTCTGAAGTCACTTAAGTCACGATCGGACGCCGACCTTTTAGCGAGCTTCATTCTGAGCGCATACAAAACATATGTACAGAAAAACGTGGCTACTTAAAAAAATGTGCATTTCATCGTAAAATTTTACTGCCTTTATAAATTAGAATATATTTTATGTAAATCAGACAACAAAACAATTTTTCGTGTACTCGTTTGGTGGGAAATAAGGCCTTCTTTAAATTTTCTAATTAGAGAAAGGGTACCGTTCAGTTTAAAAATTTTTTAAAATTATGAGCGTTTTGATGATTGTGAGGTGTTCAATCATCATGCATTGTATCCACCATTTTAGGAATGCTGCCTATAATGTAAAATGCATGTTCCACACCAGTTGAAATATTTTATGAGAACTATATGATGTCTTCCTCAAAACGTTCTTTTCCTTAAACAGTGTGTACACAGCCCGCAGTTTGTAAATGTTGAATTCGGGGGTAGCGGTCGCTAAGTTTCAAAGTCATTCGCTTAGTAAGAAAGTTTTTGTTGAATAAAAAACATGCAATTTATTAAGGTAAAACATTAAATGCAGGCGTAATTTCCTTCAAAACGAGTATGTATTTGTTTTTCATAAAATATATTCAAATTAATAAATGCAGTCAAAAACAATGACAAAAATGCATGCTACTCAAGAAGCCACTTTTTACAGCATACACTTTGTTTAGTGGTCGAAGCGAAGGTCGTTGAAAAGCCGACCTCCGATTGGGAATAAAATGACTTCAAAATAAACTGCAGGATAATCAATATTACAACTGAACCCAATGCCGATTAGTGAGGGATTATCAATCTTTCACATGTGTAACTAAGCTACATACGCACATATGCATTCCGAGTGTGGTTGTAGCTGACAGCATGATATCTTCAGCTACAACTGCATCAGCCATGTTGTCCACATGAAGCAAAAATGACAGGTAAACTAGCAAAATTCGTTCATGGAAGCACCGCTAGAAGCCAGGACTTTGGTTGTTTGATGTGCATTGTCGCATTTGCGGCTGCTTTTGTCGCTTGACACAAATCGCCAAGTAATCCAAATTTGGGCAGTAAATTGATCAAAACTACGTTGCTTTTTTTATACCATTTTAACCTCTTAGTGCATATATGCATTCCAAAAGATTATATCTAAAACAAAATTCAAAAAACGCGAGTACAAATAAAACGAGATAAGTGAAATGCAGGACAAATCTGAAAAAAATTCTGGGAATATCGCCACACCATTTTGCTTTTTCGCAGTCGCCTTATACGCTCGCTAACCAGCGACTCCTAATATTTTGAGGCGGAAATTTGCACACAGCGCAATAAGTAAGTTTTATGAGTAATTTTGTTGCTACTAAGTCACAGTTCAAGTTCTACTAAATGCAAATCAATATACTGTTTATTATAAATTTTGGATAAATAAAACGAAAGTCAAACAGGGCTGACATGTTGGCATCAGCATTACCTGTGTCCCATGTACTGGCAGCCGTCGATCGAGCCCACGAATAGAACGAACCATCGAGTTTTGTTGATCGTACCGTAAACGTGTAGTATTTGCCGGAGAGAAGATTGGCGATGTCGTATGTTGTCTTTTCTGTTATAAACAGCTGACCAGGACGTGAACTACTTTGAATAGTGTACAGTGGAGTTTGACGATCTGAACGTCTTGCTGGTTTCCAATTCAACTGTATAGAGCTGGAGCTTAGTACTGTCGCGGTGAGTTCACTCACCGTGTTGTCAACTGCATACAAAATCAAAATAATTAGGAGATATTTACGGCAATTAAATGACAAAATATCTCCTCACACGCAGGTCTTGATAAAAATTTTAGATTGGAAAACAATTTCCTATATGCTTAATTATTTCTTCAATCAAAATGAAGAGCTTTCGTTTGACAAATCACTCGATGGTACATCAAAACACTACAGCTCAGAATTCGTGCAGCATACAGACATTTTCTAAAGGTTGATAGACAATCACTTTTTGCTTTGAGTAAGGTTTTAATGCTCATTATCCTTCAGCATATGCTCAAGTCACATCCTGAAGTTGTTCTAAAAATGGAATGCCAGATTTTTACGAGCTTCTTTCTGAGCGCTAACAAAAACTGTTTTTTTTTTAAAAAAAGTATGCATTTTTATAATTGATCGTGACTGCCTTGATCAATCC
The DNA here is from genome assembly GCA_036362985.1 of Ligula intestinalis. Lineage (NCBI taxonomy): Eukaryota > Metazoa > Platyhelminthes > Cestoda > Diphyllobothriidea > Diphyllobothriidae > Ligula > Ligula intestinalis. The sequence continues at coordinate 10,557 of JAYGXS010000597.1, forward strand.
TAATTCAAAATAAATGCGATATTTATTAATTTTCTTCGTGCATGTTTTCCATAAAGTATACTTGGATTTATATAGACAGTCAAAGTCAATACTATTTAAGCAGCCATTTTTCCGTTCATAATTGTCGCTGGCTGTCAGAAAGAAGCTCATTAAAAGGCCGGAATCCTGTCAATACTAAGATGACTTCAGAATGCGCTGCGCAGTAAACAGAATTACAAACTTAGTCATTGCCGATCAGCAAAGGAGTATCTATCTTACGCAAAATGACATATGTCGGCATCTTACACGAATTTTATGTCCGACTGTACTCAATGACTTTTTCTGCTTGTTCTGCGTATTAATTCGTAACATATTTTTCAAATTTCTGTTAGCTCTTTTATAGTGATTTCTATTCTGTGAGTACAACTTAGCCACCAGCTAGTGCACTGTTGCGTACGTTTGCCGAATGTTTTGCCAAATCTGCTCATTGCCGGAGTTTTGACAGTACCGTTCGACAGCAATTCGTTCACTGTGAATTTGTATGTAGTTGATGGCTTGAGTTTTTCGAGTTCCAGTCTCTGTTTCTCTGTAATTATCGGTGGCACGTCCGCTGGAGTTGTGGTCACCAAGAATCTGCGGCCGCGAGCTACGTTATAATTGTTTTCTATCCAGAGAGGAGTAAGTTTATCCTCTCCTTCTGTCAACACTGTTAATTTGTATGTGTATTCTGGATCTGTAGTAGAATAAAAAATATCATTCAGAAACAGCAAACATTTTCCTTTGTTTTTTTTTAATTTGTACGAGTGAATTGCCCTCGACTTTCATCATGAGTTGATAGTTCTAACTCTGAAAGCCAGGTGGATTTTTCGGATTCAAGTTCTCCAGATCAATTTATTTGAGGATGTTTCTTCAAGAATTTTTAATTTTCAACAAGTTATTAACTGCGCCACATAGAATAGAATTTCCCAAACTTCTCTATTTTGGCTTATTTCTTTTATCGAAATGTATTCACCAGTGGATTCCATACACTAAGACAGCGAAGACAAAGCAAAATTTATTGATTTTTCCATCGATATCTTTTGAAAACCATGGATACATTTATGAGGGAAGTTAAACATTAAATGCTAAGTGTAAAACATGCTTCTTGAATCGATATGAATGAAACAATTATTTGCATTTAGATTATAGCCTGATGTTTGTCGGGAAGATTTCATAAATGCAACAGTGTTCACTTTAATCGATTGCTGATACACCTTCGCTAGCGTTGCCAGCCTGCAATTTTTTAATAAGAATATTATTTTTCCGGACATGTTTTAGCATAAAACCACGTTTCAGAAAGCTAGAATAGACAAATGTATTTGCGTTTCACTGCAATAAACTCAATAGTTTAAGCAATATAATGTATGGTTGGCGCACTGTGTAATTACCTTTTGCAAACGTCCTTGCATTTGCCTTTGCTCCGGGCAGATAAAACTTACCACTGCGTGCAGTTAAAAACACAGTAAAGGTGTACTCTGTTGCTGGTAATAACTGTCCAATTTCGATTTCCGTCTCCAAGGTTTGCAGAGTGTTGTGTGCATCTGAGTTTGTGAGTATTGTGTAAGTTTTGGGAGAGGTATCGGATTGAGCAGCTGCCTTCCAAAAAATACGGATGGAGGTTGGACTGCATGGTATAGCATAGACCTCGCTTGGGTTTTTCTCTGCTATACATACCATGAAAATATCAAGTGATAAATTGCCTGCAAACTTAAAAGGCATGGCATCATTGGCAACACGAAATATTTTAATTTGATTAGGTCATTGCGGATATTCGGATAGATTGCGAAACGCATATTTACTCTAGGGTGTACACTTGTTACGGTGTGCCTTGAGGCTCGTACTTCAGTGATATGAGGCTGTTGTTTTTGCGGCCTCGGACATATGATGGAGATGATCCGACTAAGGCTATGAGAGACCAGAATGGCTATTTCTGGCTTGTTAACCGTCAGAAGCCAGTCATACCCAAGTTGGAGGGCTGCATCCTCCGAGATTCAAACGCATCATGGCACAACGGACTCGTTGCTTTGAGCCTCAAAGCAAACCGCGACAAGATTATGGCCTTATCAGATAGGCCTGACAAAAACTCCAGCGGCGAGCCCATGGTAGAGTAGTTATTGCTAAAATGATTAGTTCTGCGTCGCCAATTTTTAACGGTAGCATTTGACGTGTGTCAACGTCGAAAAAAGCCCTTTAGAATCCCCAAAAAGATACAAAACTAAGGTTATAATTCTGGAATCCACCCAGAGGAAGACGCATTGTATACAAAACACCTAGTTGCTGTTACGGGCGGTAGTTGTCACTAGTTGATCTCCAGTTTGCCGTTTGTCCCTGCATCGGAGCTATCCGCATCAATCGGGATCGGACTGGCGGTGGCCTTGCAGTCCGCGTGTGCAACGAACCTGTCTGAGGGGTGACAGTGGCATACAACTGATTGTTACGCGCGTGTGCTTAGAGCCTGATTGAACCCACTGGGATAGATTCGACCAGTGGGCGCACGTGCGCCAATGTGTTCTACAGGGGTAACGGTCATCTAGTGTGGACAGTCAACGCCTGTAAGCAGTCAGAGCGTACAAAAAAAGACATTTGGCTAGGCTCGAGACCTAAGGAATGCCTCCGAATATTGCAAGCATTGGGTCAGACTAAACTGCTAACAGTAAACACCATGACCAAAGCTTCCATGGTGTACAGTTGGGAACTCTTGTCTGCTTTGCAGCCTCAAGTTTCCTCAATTCAGAAGCTGTCGTTCAGGTATGTCGGGTGTGACAAGAACGGACTTCAGGCCGTCTATACATTATTGTGAAAACTGCTCTTTGCTAGAACTCAGTGCAATGTTTAGCTCAACAGCACTTAGTAAAACTTAAATTTGACCCAGGCCCTCATGGTCGTTCTACTGTTTAATAAACGTCCGCCTAAGGAGGTCAGTGGTGGGAACAAAATTGTTGAACAACATATCCACATGGACGTCGCGCTGCTGCATAGACTGCCTTCCCACTGATGCTGCGAATGTTAAGGATATGAACAGTTTTGTATTGCTTCTTCTGCCATCTTGGACCCCACACCACAGAAATGTCATCATTTAGTATTTTCCCTTAAATGACGTACATCCCAGTATACCACCCTGTCACAAGGGGGAAATGTTCCGACTGACACCATCACTTTGCATTACAGTGATATACTTTGTTAAGGAACTTACAATAATATTAGTTTCCGTCACGTCCGCATCTGAATTGACCCACTCCCGGAACCTAGGTAAACCTCAGTCACCAACTGACACAGAACACATAAAAAAATACCCTAACGACTATGCTAGACAAAGGACAAGCCAAATAATTGATATTAATATATAATACTACTTTTCAGATATTCTTTACGCTCATACCGTAATATGTTCAACCCTTATAGGAAAAAAACAAAAACAGAATGTAAATAAGACCTCAGAATTACCGGTATCCCATGTTGTAACTTCTATAGCAGCACCAGGCTGATAATGCACACCATCGGATCTTGTTGAACGGACAAAAAAGGTGTACTTTGTAGACGGCTCAAGGTTAGTGATGTACTGTGTCAGGGTTTCAGTTGTTTGCCTGGTGCCAGAGTGTGATGTGCTCACAATTGTATACAGCGGAGGTTGACGATTCGACAACTTGGCCTCATTCCAATCCAACTTTATGCAGGTACTATTAACGACCTTTGCGGTCAGGTCAGTTGGGTTTTCATTATCTATACGAAAGGAAAAAGCATACGTTATAAGCTGAGCGCATGCACATATGACAGTCATACCTGCTTCGCGAATGCAAAAGCTTGCCTAGTCCCTTATAAATTAGCCCATATGAGGATTAGGACGCACATAAGCTCATATTCTCGTCTGTTATTCTTGTTGCAAAAAAGGAGGCATGTCAGCTATTGATACAATCACCGGTCTTGATAAGTTTTATTGCTATAATCAGCTTTCTCAGCAGTAGCATATGATCTCTAGCAGCCGTATCCTAGGCCAAACTGGGCAAAATGCAACACAGATTTTGATGGAGCGAGGTAAGAAGGCAGAAACCAAGGCCCTTAGCACTCAGGGTCCCAAATATATGCTTATTTGGAATGGTCTAAACCTATATCCACACTCCTTTTTGAGATCAAGTGGCTATGAGCCCTAGCCATGCTCGAAATTAGTGTCACTTCTGAAAACTGTTAGCGCCAGAAATAGTACCAGTTCTACTAAGACTCGTCTACACTGATAGTCAGTAGAAGTAGAAATAGTAGTAATCGCATCTTAAGTGGCCTCCCCAGGCCTGTCTTGACGCGAACGAAGGGTGAATGAAAGTAGATAGTACCGCCTAAATTCTACTGTCACTTAAACTAAGTTAGACAGTATTTCTTGCTTGCATTGGAGAAAGTAGCCAAGGCCAGTTCCTATTTGGTTTTCTTGACCCTGGGCGAAATTGAAGGGTGTGTTTGGCGCCAAATTCGTCCACTATCACTATTATCGATGTTTATCTATAGCCCCAGTTTTAAGATGAAGAAATCAGAGCAGGGTAGCAGAATATCATCGACGATTTTTAGAAAACTAATAATCTTCCGTCCATTTCGTTTCAAGTGTTTCTATGCCTTGATTCTGCTTAATAGATAGCCAACGCTCGGTCGTATTTTGCATGCTGCTTGACAGAGAAGACCGATGGCATGCTTGAGTGTTTGTAAACATACTTGCTTGTGTGTCGTTATTTTCGTTGGGTTAAAACACATTACAGTCTCATAAGCGTATTTCTCCACTTAAAGGCACAAAGCTTGGCACCTTGTCTATGGAAAAGGTAGACGAAAAAAATACTTTATGCATTTGTTTGGGAGCAGATTGCGTTTGCTTTACATTTTATGCTTGAAGACAGGGTATATTTTAGTCTTAAAAATTCATATAAAGAGCTTTTTTACTATTGTGAAGTAATCATTCATAATACATCGTATACGTTAATTTATTAATGCTATCTATAATGTATAAAGCGTGCTCCACACGTATTGGAAAACTTCCTGAGAACGATGTACCTTCCTCCTCCAACTGTAGGCGAAAACGTACTTTCCCTTAAACTGGATGTACATAGTGCGCAGTTTGTAAACTATGAATTCGAGTGTAGCAGTCACTGGGTTACAAAACTATTAAGCAAGTAAAGAACTTTTTTTAAATGCAAAAGATACCCTTTTTTAAGTGCAAAATATTAAGGAGGGCGCAATCTGCTACCAAAGAGTACAAAAAGATTTATTTTGTTGACGTTTTCCACAAAATATATTTAAATTTATAAAGGCAGTCAAAATTTATGAGAAATATGCATGCTATATAAATAGATACTTTTTACAGTACATGCGTTTTTAAGAGGTCAGATTGAAGCTCATTAGAAAGCTTGCATCATATCATAACTAAAATAACTAAAGAATAGTCTGCACCACAATCAATATCAAAACCTGAGCCAATAGCGACTAGCGAAGGAGTATCAATGTTTCGCATGTGTCGGCACGTTTCACGAATTCTGGCGCGTACTGTAAAGCTTGGCTAACCAATTGCGGCTTTTAGGTAGAGTATTTGCACCACATTTAGCGCAAACTGATTGCGTAGAAATGTCTGCATTTATCTGACTTGCTTCTGTGCTGTTCTGGGAATTATGAGAATTAAGATGTACAATGTGCCTTCTAGTCGTTCAAGTAAAATGTATATAAGCATTTGAAATAATTTTTTTGCCTTTAGAATGTATAGAAATTACCTTTGGAGATCGTCTGTCCTCTTGTATACGCCACAGGTGTCTTAGTTTGGCCATCAGCAAGTACAAGGTAGATTGTGAATTCGTATGAAATTGAAGATTTCAGATTGTCTATTACAAGGTATTGTTGGTCGGTCGTTATCTTTGGCACGTCCGCTGGCATTGTGAGGATCTCAAATGTTTGACCACCGACCGAAATCGCAGCCTTCCAAAACAGAGTTATTTTGTCGACTCCCCCAGTCACTGCAGTTGCCGTGTATGTATATTGTACATCTTCGCGGAATATTAAAAAAAAACATAAATCGTTACCAGTAAGTGCTGAAGTTTGACGCTGTTCATGTGTAATACAAATACTTAATTAGCCTTAGCCGAAAAAATAACTGCCAGAAATTTGTTTTTATTTAGTGATGGCTATGGCTGCATATTACTAAATGTATATCATTTAAGGTATATTTTTGACAATATTTCCTATGCCTTGTTATGTTCTTCTAAATGCCCTACACATTTTAGCTTTAAGTTGCCTACTGTTGAATTTCCACAGATTTTGTTCTCACCTTGATTTCCTGTCGTCCGAATTGACATTGGTTGTACTAGGAATTTAGGCAATCCATTATTTTTTTAAACCTACAAATTTTCCTGACGTTTTATCATCGGGAACCTTGTTTTATTAAATATTGGACACACGCACTGAGAGATGTTCTTCGCAGTCTAACGACTTTCTAGAAAAATTATCAGAAAGGATCTAAATTGGACTTTGTCTGGTCAAGGTTTGTGTAAGATGATCATTTCGAAACCGTTCAGGAATGTTTATTTAAAGTTACCCGTAGTGGATCTGTTTTTCTGTGAACTATTGATGCTCATATCATAGCACAGGCTTCCCAATTAGTTTTATAAGATTCATTTATCATTATTTAGTCAATTCCTTGCCCCCTAGCGGCATCTGAAGTCACTAATCACACATTCTTCGCGCATCGCAAGAAACGACCTAAACGGCCTGGCACCCGCATTCAGAAGACGAGGGAGAACCCAGATGCTTAATTACACCCACCAACCCCCGGTTTATCAGCAGCGTACACGAACGTTATAAATATCTGCACTTCTTCCAAAATATGCATTAAATATACCATTACATATAAGGTATTATGGTAAAGTAAATACAAAAAAAAGGATAAGAGAATATATGAGCTAACCACCACCATCTGCCAATCCCCATGTTAAAATGACTTGGATGACAATGCAGAGAATTGAAAGCATCATGAATTGGAGAGAAGTCCGCTTTCGAATTGTCCGTTAGTTAGTCATCAGTATGTGCGAGCATATATGTATGCAGATGCAGGCTTGTTATTACAAATGTATGAACGAAAAATGAAGTGATTGGCTTAAGTAGTTAGTGTTGTGTGTTTTGATTTCACTCCTTGTCATCAACACCCCTCATGCAGCCAACGTGCTTCTCCACTGACCTTCGGAATAATCATGCACTGTTTTGGATTAGATCTGAAGTCTATGATTGGACCCCGTTTATCTAAGAATTCTGATGAGTAACGGAGGACATCGTTCAGAATTCACGGATGCTCCATGTGTCATCAGCCTGTGACAATGATCAGTTTCCGTATGAATGTAAGCATCAAAACCCATTTTCGGAGGATGAGACGGAGAGATAAAAACCGCCAAGTTGTCATCCTTCCAAAAGCAGCCTATGATTCCAGGTGAAGTGAACATCTCAATCCGTAAGAAAAAAATGCTGCTCTCTGCCAAACCATGCAGCAAAATCTACGCGAAACATGTCGGCTTCCATTTCGAGCAACTACGATTTAAGTAAATATCGGAAATGATATTTGATAGGCTATACGGCAGTTCCAACAACCCTGACCAAAAACTCGCTCAAAGTTACATCTGAGCAAAACTGTGACTTTTTTACAGGATCACACATACTTTTTTTTCAAAAATTATATACAGTTTAAGTAAAGACATTATGTAAGTATGGCTGACATCCCTATTGCGGAGATTTGGTAACAGGCCAAAGAAGGGGATGTCAACGTCGTTCCCGATGGATACTACCTTTGTCATGGGAAACCTCTAGATAATTAAGAGAGTAAGTCATCTATGCCAAAAGAGCAATCAACGCATTTGCCCATTGCACTACATTGTAATTGAGAAATTAATACCTTAAGGGAAGTCCATGTTCTTAATGGTGATGAACTAGACGGAAGAGTTTAGCATTGCGAGCCATAATTTGAACACAGTGTAGAAAATACCGATTTTTCAAAAAAAAATTTTGTTTCAAGTGACGGTTCAATCAACCGCCATATTTTTTCATTTTGGGTTCCTGAGAATCCTGATGTTATTGTAGATCGTCAAGACAATTTACCGGAAATTATAGTATGGTGTGGTTGATCATCAGGAAAATTAATGGGACCGTTCCTCCTGGACAATACTGTAATCGGTCCTATTTACTTAACTTGCCGAAACAGTCTGCTATGCCAAGCATTAGAGAAAACAACAAAGATGAAGGGTTTTATTTTCAGCAAGATGGGGGCACCTTTTAGCTTACCGTCAGATGTTAGATCCTTCCTTGTTGAGATCTTACAAAACAAGTAGATTGATTGCACCCACGCCCTAGAGACAGTCAATCGCTTCGTGCAACTTTCAGAATTTATACCTCCATGAAGCTGACCTCTAATTAGCGCCAACAACGTAACCCAATTCTCCCTTCCCCTCCCCGACATGCGGGCGACGCGAAAACGAAGAATTGTAATCAGACTACATTTATCAAATTCACCCACAACCTGAAATCCAACCCTATAAAAACGCTGACACGCGAGATTTACGCAATGTATGCTGCAAGCTGCGAGTTAGGATCTAGTTGCTGAGCCGCCCGTTTGTGTTCACGTAGGCGGGTCTGCAATTTTCGGCCTGTTTCTCCCACATAATTACAGTCTCCGTCATTGCAACGTATCTTTTAGACAACTGCAGAGGTTTCGGTAGGGAGCATTCTGTCTTTGGGTTGCATCACACGCCTGCGTATTGTTGCCTCAGGTCGATGGGCTATGCCCACTCCAGCGGGTTGTAACAGTCGTGAGACTGCTTCAGAGACTCCTTTTATGTAGGGAATGGCCATTGGAGAAACTGGCCACAACTTCGACATTCAAGGAGCAACTATCAAAGGCCGAGGAAACTCAAAAGCCGAAAGGTTGACACTTGAGGCATGGTACTCAGATGCCAACTCCGTCAACAGGCATCTAGACCTCCGCACGGCCTACAAAGTTTTGCGCCATTATGTAAGTGAATGACGAAACAAAGTCACGCCTTACGTCAGAATTAAAAATGAACAGAAACCCGCTAAGAAATGGCCAGAAAAGGAGGCAGGATCACCGGGACCCTATACCCTGGGGACAAGGCGTTACACTAATTACTGCTCATGACTCCGAACGACAGCCGTCTTCACTGACAGTTAATTAGCGATAACCACTATAATTGCTCCCCCCCGACTTCCGTCCTCCTGGTTTATGTGTCTTATCCAAACCTGGAACGCGAGCATTTTCATTCATTCTGGAATTGTAATCAGACTACATTTATTAAATCCAACCACAACCTCAACTCCAACCCTATAAAAACGCTGACACGCGAGATTAACGCAACGCTGCTGGCAATAAAGAACTCAGATGCAATATTGCCAATCGACCGACGTATGGCTGGAACGCAAGAAATGGCCCTGGCCCGATTTTATGGTGTCCTAAAGGTGCACAAAGAGGGCGCACCCCTCTGGCCAATCGTATCTCTCAAAGGAACTCCAACATACGGACTGGCAAAGCGGCTGTTCCGACGGCTCAAATTCTTGACCACTGATTCAGACACAACAGAAAGGTCATCAACAAAATCGTTGGAGGAACCTAAAGGGGTAAGCCTCTAGCCAAATAATATAATGGTTTCCTTTGATGTCACGTCCCTTTTTACTTCTATTCCACAGGACCTGGCCGTCGAAACTATCGAACTATTCCTACGAGAGAAGAATGATGAAACAGAGAATGTCCTTGGGCACGATCAAATCCTCCAGCTCCTAAACTTCTGCCGCAAGACGTAATTTTACTTCAACGGAACTATCTACGAATTGGTGAAGTGCCACCCATGGATTCGCCGATTTCGGGACTCATAGCAGAGGTGGTCCTGCAACGGTCGGAGTCGAGAGTTTTCCAACACCACAGAACGAAATTCTGGGCTCCGTATGTGGATGACACCTTCATCGTAATTGAGCGGGATCAGGTGCTGACATTCAAGAAAGGTCTAAACGCCGTCTTCTCGAACATTCAATTTACGATATAGGAAGAACAGATTAACCAATTGACCTATCTAGATGTCCCCATTTGCCGCAAGCGCGGTGCTGCTCTAAAAAATAAAGTGTTCAAAAAAGTAGCCAGTCAGGAACTACAACGGCAACCATTCATCATGCTGACTTAAGTATTAAGGTTTTGCAAGTTCACTTAATTTCAGTTTACTCAAAAGTAAAAATCTCTAGGCTTTTGGCGGGATTAAACCCCGCGCATCAGCAGAAGCCTTTGCCGGAGACTAATGCTCTACCGCTAAGCTACAAACGCCCGCTTAACGCCATGAGTTGAATTACACTTGGATCGATATTACCTGCTCACATTTTCGCTCATATTCAATCCACCAATGCTGGAGCAAATTGATTTCCCAAGCAGGATTACATAAGCTATCATCTAGAATCCACCAGAAGGTCCACGTTGCTGTATAATTAATAAGTTTGTTTGGCAGATTTGCTTAATATGATTTGACATCAAGGGTGTAAAACTCAATGCATTTGGCGGGATTTGAGCCTGCGCATCAGAGAAAGCCTTTACCGGAAGCTAATGCTCTACAGCTAAGCTATAAACTTCCGCTTCACGCCATGGGTTTGATCACACGTGGCACAAAATTACCTGCTCAACTTTTCGCTTATATGGATTCCAAAATTGCGAAGACAAGTTGACTGCCCAAGGATTTCCTAAGCAATCATCTAGACTCCACCAGCATGACCAGTTAGCTGATTAAATTATTAAGTTAGTTTGGCAGATTTGCTTAATTTGAGTTGATATAAAGTTTAAGAATCTCTAGAGTTAAGCAGGATTTGAGCCTGCGCATCAAAGAAAGCCTTGACCGGAGGATTATGATTTATCGCAAGGTGCAAAAGCCCGCTTCACTCCAAGGGTTTAATCACACATGGAACGATATTAACCGCTCAACTTTTCGCTCATATGGAATCCACAATTACGAGAGCACGTTGACTGCTCAAGCAGGATTTCCTCAGCAATCATCTAGAATCCACCCGAATGATCACAAGTCTGATTCATTTATTAAGTTGGTTTGGCAGATTTGCTTAATTAGATTTGATATTAAGTTTAAAAAACTCTACAGTTTGGCGGGAATGAGCCTGCGCATCGGATAAAACCTTTGCCGGAGACTTATACTCTACCGCAAAGGTACATAAACTCGCTCAACGCCATGAGTATAATCAAACTTGGCTCGATATCACCCATTTTAATTTTCGCTCATATGGAATCCACCAATATTGGAGCAAGTTGACTGCCCAACCAGGATTTCCCAAGCAATCATCCAGAATCCACCATAATGACCACTAGGCTGACTTAATTATTTAGTTGGCTTGGCAGATTTGGTTAATTTGAGTTGATATTAAGTGTAAAAAAACTCTAGGCTTTGGCGGGATTTGAATCCGCGCCTCAGATAAAGTATATGCCAGAGGCTAATGCTCTACCGCCAAGCTACAAACGCCCGGTTCATGCCATGAGTTTAATCACACGTGGATCGATATTAACCGCTCAACTTTTCGCTCATATGGAATCCACAATTACGCGAGCAAGTTGACTGCCCAAGAAGGATTTCCTAAGCAATCATCTAGAATCCACCAGAATGACCACCAGGTTGACTTAAATATTAAGTTGGTTTGGCGTATTTGCTTAATTTGAGTTGGAATTAGGTGTGAAAAACTCTAGGCTTTGGCGGGATTTCAACCCGCGCACCAGGGAACGTCTTTGCTTGAGGCTTATGCTCTACCGCCAATCAGCAAACTCGTGCTTCATGCAATGAGTTCAATCATACGTTGATCGATATTACCCGCTCAACTTTTCGCTCACATGGTATCCACCACTACGGGAGCAATTTGACTGCCCAACCAGGGTATACCAAGCAATCATCTAGAATCTACCTGAATGACCACTAGGCTGCCTTAATTATAAAGTTTGTTTGGCAGACTTTAACCATTTGAGTTGATATTAAGTGTGAAAAACCATCGGCAGTTGGCGGTATTTGAACACGCGCATCATCGAAAGCCTTTACCGGAGGAAAATGCTCTACCGTTAAGCTACATACGCCCGCTTCACGCCATGACTTTAATCACACTTGGATCGGTATTACCATCTCAACTTTTCGCTCATATGGTTTTCACCAATACTGGAGCAAGTTGACTGCCCAACCAGGATGTCCCAAGCAATCATCTGGAATCCACCAGGAAGACCACTAGGCTGAATCAATGATTAAGTTGGTTTGGCAGATTTGCTTAATTTGCGATGACATTAAGTGTGAAAAACTCTAGGCTTTGGCGGAATTAGAGCCTGCGCATCAGAGAAAGCCTTTGCCGGAGGCTAATGCTTTACAGCTAAGGAGCATAATGTCACTTCACGCCACGAGTTTAATCTAACTTGCATTGATATCACCCTCTCCACTTTTCGGTCATATGGAATTCACCAATACTGGAGCAAGTTGACTGCCCAACCAGTATTTTCCAAGCAATCATCTAGAAACCACCAG
>JAYGXS010000598.1:0-23123 GCA_036362985.1 Ligula intestinalis
CTTACCAAGTTGCAAATTCTTTAATCATCGTTCTTAATATCCAACGGAATCTTATCTTGTATTCAGGATTTGTCTCTCATTCGACTTTTTGTTAACGTTTCTAGTTTTGTAAGCAGTACGAGCGAACATACGAGTCCCAGAAAGTAATTGAGAGGAAGGTGATTCGATCGCTGGGCCAACACTTTTATTCGCCGGACATTCCGACATCCGCTGCGGATTCTTTATCAGATACATGTGCAGAAAGCAGGTACGCGCTTCTGCTACTGCTCATGTCTCTGATGAAGAATCCGCGATGGATGTCGAAATGTCAGGCGAATAAAAGTGTTGTTCCAACGATCGAATATTTGTCTAAATTTGTAGGCAGTGTTCGTTTTTTTTGTTCAGCCCCTTCAATGAACGTCTTTCGTGTGTTCTCATCAACGTTCATCGACGAGTGTTACTATCACCCTCACCTAAACCGGGAAGACCGCGAGCTCTTTGCTCAGTGATCAGAGCGTTATACTCAAGTTAAAAGGGTCGTGAGTTCGAGCCTCTGGTAATTGGGGACTGACTGACAACGGCTCATAAGCTAGCAGGGGCCATTCCAGTCTCTCTTGTCTTTGCTTGCAATACTTTCTCTGTTTTCCTTGTTTCTTCGGGCACTCCACACATTGTGTCTCTTTTTTCTCTAGAGTCCAAGTTAGATGCTGGTCCCTGTCCCATCTGCGGACGGCTGATGGCTTCGCGTCATGGCATGAAACGGCACGTCAAGATCGTGCACAAAGGTAGCTCTTTTCCTCCATCCCCTACTACTGTTGCAACTTCAGTTAACCTTCTCGTATTCCTCTTCTCCTCGTCATCCTTATCTCCTCCTGCTCAATCGGGTGCTGCAGCTATACAGATGCAGTACGCCTCAGAATTAGTGCAACATGCCGACATTTGCGAACGATTGATACTTTTTGCTAATCGGCATTGAGTAAGGTTGTAATACTGATTATCATATAGCCTATTCTTAAGTCATTTCAGTCCCGATATAATGCCAAATTTTTAACGAGCCGCTTACAAAAAGTATGTACTGTAACAAATGGCTACTTATATATCAGTATCAGTGTATTTGAGGGATATGTAGGTAGGTTGAGTTTGAGTTACCTCTTGGTACATGTGTGTTGTGGCAACAGCATAATAGCTTGTTGGCAAGGCCAATTGACCTGAGCCATAAGGTGGAACATAGTTTTTTAAATAGCGGACCCTGGAAAAAACTCCCTGGGAGTTTTTTCGGGGAAGATCTGATGGTATTATTGATTATGACTGCCTTTATAAATTCGAATATATTTTACGGAAACCGTACAACTGTGTATCATTGTGCAGCCTATTCTTAAAGCTTTTCAGTCACGACAGGATGCCAGCTTTTTAAAGAGCTTCTTTCTGACCGCTAACAAAAAGTATGTACTATAAAAAATGGCTACGTAAGTAGTAGGCATTTTCGATCATTTATTATGACTGCCTTTATAAATTCGAATATATTTTATTGAAGATGTGCACAAAAAACTATTTTGTACTTGTTTCGTAGAAAATTACCCCTTCTTTAATCCGATAATTAAACAAAGGGTCTCCTCCGGTTTTCAAAACGTTTCTTAGTTGCCGAATATTTTCAAACCTACTTGAATTCAAGGCCTACATACTGCTGGCTGTGTGCATCCTGTTTAGAGGACAGCACGTTTTTGCCTACGGTTTGAGGAAAGAGTTACACAGTACTCATAAAATGTTGTAGTAGATGCGTATCCTGCTTTATACATTATAGGCAGCAGTATTAAATTGATGGATACGATGTATTATGAATGAAAACTTAACAGTCTTAATAATTTAATGCTTATAAATTGTTTTAAAACCGATAAATACCCTTTCTTTAAGTATAAAATTTAAAGAAGGCCTAATTTGCTACCAAAAGAGTACAAAAAATAGTTTTTTGTTCACATTTTCAATAAAATATATTCAAATTTATAAAGGCAGTCATAATAAATGATAAAAGATGCCTACTACTTACGTAGCCATTTTTTATAGTGCATACTTTTTGTTAGCGGTCAGAAAGAAGCTCTTTAAAAAGCTGGCATCCTGTCGTGACTGAAACACCTTGAGAATAGGCTACACAATTATTAGTATTACAATCTTGCTGAAGGCCGATTAGCGAGAGTGGGTATCAATCATTCGCAAATGTCAGCATGTTGCATGAATTGGGAGCCGTATTTTAGTTTCTCTTTTGACTTGTTAATTGAGAGCGCTGTTGACTCTTTGTGCATTTCCTGCGCCTGCTTCACGTTTCGATGCTGAGTTCTCTGCCCAACATACGCTGCCAGCACTGTCACCTCCTCCTCCTCCTCCTCCTCCTGCCTTTGAGTAATGCACGGGTTTCCTGAAAGCAGAATGTACTTTGACCACGTCTCTCTTTAAAATGCGATTTAGTCTCTCACCCTAGATCAGACTGGTTTCTACTCGTCTGGCGTACTCAGTAGTATTTTAAAGATTACCCCGCACCCACTCAAAGATGCCTTTCTAAATTGTATCTTCCACTTTTGACAGGGATACTGGCTTTATTCCGGGTACTGATAGCAAAATAATAAATCTCACACGACCACTCCACTTCGTTTACTGGCCCATGGCCGTCGTTACCTTTTTAAGTCTGTACCGCGGCCTTTGATGCCTAAGGAATATTTACTATTGGACAGAATGCAACGGAAACCAGGCCTCCAGCCACAACCCCAGAAAGTGCACTTTGAACGGAAATGCACTTAGGCTGTTTGCTGAAGCTAGTGCTGCCTAAATTTTAATTCGTAAGTATGCAGTGCAAACGGAAAGGACTTCCGAGTGCAGTCGTTATTCTGATAGATTTAAACACTAATCACGAATAACATCTTGCTTACATTGCATTAGGAACAGACAAGCTCGAAAGCTGCAAGACAGTGCCAGTTAGTTAGTTAGTCTTTTCTTCTTCTAATGTTTACATCTTATGACGGCCTCGTTGAAAAAAAAGCCTCAAACGCTGTTTTTTCCAATTTTGGCTTTTTTTGAAGGGTTTTTCATCGAACCACCTCTTCAAGCACCGTTACGCTGTGTGAAACTAGTTTTTTTTGACATACAGTACGCGCCGGAATTCTTGCAACATGCCGACATATGCGAAAGATTCATGCTTTTTCGCTATTCGGCCTTGACTCAGGTTGTGATACTGATTATCGTGTAGCCTATTCTGGAGTTATTTCAGTCATGATAGGATGCAGGCTTTTTAACGAGCTTCGTTTTGGCCACCAACAATACGTATGTACTGTAAAAAGTAACTACTTAAATAGTATGCGTTTTTATCATTTATTTTGACTGCTTTTATAAATCCAAATATATTCTATGGAAAACATGCATGAAAATTTCTTTATTGTACTCGTTTGGTGGCAAATTACCTATTCTTTAGCTTTTATACTTGAGATAATAGTATCTTTCGGTTTTACAAATGTTTCTATATTTCCGAATAATTTTGAAACCTACTGACTGCTACACTCGACTTCAAGGTTTACAAACTGCGCGCTGTGTACATACTGTTCGAAGAAAAGTCCGCTTTCGCCTAAAGTTTGAGGAAGAAGTTACATGGTTTTCATAAAATGTTGTAATAGATGTGAAGCATTCTTTATTCAGTCTAATAGATAATAGGCAGTATTAATAAATTGACGGCTACGATGTGTTATGAATGAACGCCTCACAATCGTAAAAAGCTCATAATTATGAATTTCTCTACCAAAGGAATGCATAAAAGCGTTTTCGTGCACATTTTCCATAAAATATATTTGAATTTTTTAAAGGCACTCAAAATCAATGACAAAAGCGCATACTATTTAAGTAGTTACTTTTCACTACACATACGTTTTGTTAGTGGCCAGAATGACCATTATTTATAAGCCATTGTCACCTCTCAGACAGTGAATTCTGCAACATGGACTGGGAGGACACCCTCAATCAGCTCCCGAGGTGGGACAAAGAACGCACTGGAGGTCAACCAGCGGCAACAGCCACCCGAAAAAGCAACTCCAGGTTTTGTACAAAATAAAACCCTCCTTCGGGTGGATTCCACAGAATTACGCCCTTCTTATTGTGTTCTTCCCTGGGAATTTAAACAGGGCGTAATTAGACGAGAACACCATTGAAATCACCGTTACAACACTGGCGACGCAGCTAAGAGTGTTCCTCAGGTGTTACAACAATTTGTGACGCACATTTCAACATGTGTATAACCGAGGAACAATTGCTGTTCTACGAAAGTGTCGTGATCCCACCAGCCATAACATGGCGTTGGAGTCTTAACATTTTTGGCGACACTGCCAGTTGTCACCTCTACAACGTGGCATCGAAGAACTCACCATTTCTTTCATCACATAACCATTGCTGATTATCATGCAGCACAGTACAAGCACGGGTGACGCACATTTCATCATGCGCATCTCCACAGAACAGTCGCCGACCATCATGCAGCACAGTACAAGCATGGGTGACGCACATTCCACCATGCATATTTCCGTTACAGCAATTGACGGACATAACGGTTGGTTACTGTTACAACAGGCCTCCGATTATCACATCCTACAAAAAGTCCATGAATGTTTCTCCGTTTTTTACTGTTACAACACAGGAGGCAGTTCATGTGTCATCCTACTGCACTGAAACACCAGCGCGGCAGTGGGGTTCGTGAACAGATGCAATATAAAAGCGTCAGCGGCTGGGATAGTGTTGAAGTGACCCTTCGATGGCCGCGTCTATCCAGCGTGCCCACAGATTGCAAGCGTTTTTGAGATCATCGGAGTGGTGACAGCTGCAATCGAATGAAAGGAGCGACAGCATCATTGCCTATGCACCCCAACCTCAGTCATGGTCCTTCATTTCAGTGAGTCGAAACAGTTGTATCTTGGGGCAACGGGGGGGAGGTGAAAGCATTGTGGGAAAATGGGGGTGGGGTAATAGGCAAGGGAGCCGAACGCGGGGAGGCGGGCAGGCACTTTTGAACAGCCGTGTGCAATCGAGTGAAAGGGGTCAAAAGGGGATGGTTGCCAGCAGGGAGGAAGAAAACACAGACACGCGGCACAAAGAAAAAGGGGGACAGATTTCTTAGGAGGGAAACAATCATAGGTAGGTCGGACAGGAATTTCGTTGAAGAACGGACGTAAAAATTTTCAAACTTGTTCAGTCGGAGGGACAGGAGAGCGTCTTTGATCCACTTCAGACCGCGCCTGGTGGTTGCCACAATGTTCTGTAATTTGTGGCTGAAAAGGTTGGTAACCGAGGAGACAGTTCGTTCCTTTTCAGGGTTACGCTTCATGGGTGCAATGGCGCTTCCTTAGTGTGGCCGATAAACTCGCCAGCTCTGTGAACTTCATTCATTCTGACGTCCTAATTTTTATCATTTATCGTGGCCTGTCTTCTTTAAATCACAGAGTTCCCTCAGCGCCCTCGTCGCACAGGCTCGTGAAGGCAGATCCCTCCTTTGTATCCCCTTCCGCAACCCTCACACCCCTGTGTTATTTGGTGAAACTGTCCCGTTCTCTCGAGTTAACCCCTTTTTACATTGAATTTAGGGGCTGGAGAATGCAAGTGTGAAGCATGCGACCGCAAATTCACCACCAATTTCGCCCTCCAGCGACACCTGAGGCGAGTACATCAAGGTAATCAGTGTCTCTCCTTCCATCGCCTCGTCCAATCGCTTGTCTCCTAGGTTTCACCGAGGAGGAACAGACGTGTCCCTTCTGTTGTAAACAGTTCTGCAATAAGCACAGCCTCGACCGGCATCTACGGTTGGTTCATGAAAGTGCGTTTCCCCAGGAGTCCTACGCCTCCCTAAGCGTCCTTCCTAAATGCATCGTTTTGTTTTTTTTCCTTGAGTGTTGCTTCCCATCATCTTAGGTGGCATTATACTTATTGCCTGTTGGGTGGACTTTAATATGCACATGCCTTCATAGCTCTCAAACTCTTTTTTGTAATTTGTCGTTTCATATGGCTGTCTAACGATGCCCATAGGAGAAGTCGAATAACTTACACTTGGCAAGTTTGCATAATGCCAGTCTTCCCCATAGTTCATGTGCACGAAGTGGGCAGTAAGTCTGCCGAAGAACGCCCACGATGTGAGGATAGAGACTTTATACAAAAAAAAGAATCCTTTTCGCTCGCCAGAAGTATCGATTTTTTCGTCTGAGCTTTCGAACTCTTACTGGAGTCCATCGTCAGAGATAAAAGCGTCAGCAAAAAGCGAGCAACGCTTATAGGATGCAGGGGCCAATCAAACACCGGTGCTTCCAGTCTGGAGGTAATTCCGTAAGGCTCCATATGCCGACGTCTGATCGATAAATCGATTGACTGAGTACTTATCGGAGCCCCAGGCTTCGATCAATTCTCAACTTTTCTTGCTTTCAACCTAGACCATTACGAATCAAGCCATATTTTCGGCTAGTGAAGAGTCTTCCTTTCTTATACGCACACCTGGGATGCGAATATTTGTCTCAACCCGGTAGAGACTTTATCTCTTGTAACTCGAACACGGGCCCCAGAACCGTGACTCAAGCAGCTCGCGACTCATGCGGTTTTTACCTCTAGGGAGCTTTTAGTTAGCCCTCTTCACAGATGTAAATTTTGGTTTATCGATAGGATCATGTTTTTCACTGAGGATTTATCTGGTGGTTTGTGCCATATCACTGAGGTCGGCATGGAGAGGGACATTTCCCAGTTCTTAGCCGTCGTCAGACAGCCACATATATATATGTATCGAAGAAGGCTCTTCATTGACCAGGCTACAAGACGAGCTCCTCCCCTCCCATATCGACTATAAGGAAAGAAGATGGCATCGCTGAAGGAAGGATCTTATTCGTTCAAGTTTTCAAATCTACACTCAAAGCCATCATCAGGGACAGTCGTTGATGATTTTGATGAGCGTACCAGGGGTGCAGTATATTTCAGGGTGTAACTGCATGCCTACCTTAAGTTTCAGTTCCAGCATTCATCGTCGGCTGCTGTAATTGATGTGACTTGTTTGTTAAAAAAAGCAGTTACCGACAAATACAAGGAAAAGTAGAGTGACCATTTCTGGCTTATTAGCCGTCATCAACTGGCCATCCCCAACCTCAGGGGGTGGAGACCACCGAGGCTTGCACCCGCAACCTTGTTAGTTAGAAGTCAAACACTTTAGCCACTGCGCCATATGCTCGTTCCTTTGGTTGTTCGAATGCATCCGAGCTGTTTATTACCATAATTGCACTACCCTTGTTGATTTTTGACGTCGAAAGAGCTCTGCACCTTAATTGACTTACTTTGCCCCCCCTCTTCTGATAGAAGCGAAAAGTTGAGTTCCAGGAAACAATTCAGAAGAAGCTGCGATCAGTGGAACAAGAAGTTCATTGGCCTGACGTTTCGGCGTCGCCCTCTAGCCCATCATCAGACTGGCGCAGGTTAAGGTAATGAATGCGCAAGGAATGCAGGATAAATAGCACGTAGTTGCCGTAGGACCACAATTGTCATATAATTAGCAGTTCTCGTGATCACCGCTGGAGGTAAGCAGTGATGCGATGAAGGCTTGTCAGTCTGCGTTGGAGTCCTTAATGGCCGCGATTTCATTATCTGTTTTTGGATGTTGGCATCATCACGACTCAGCACTTTTGCTCGTTGTCACTAGAGCTGGTTCACGCTCTCCCCCTGTGACTGATACCCCTGCCCAGGCAAATTCACTGTGGAATATGGGAGCGGGAGGTCATGGTGCTTGTTCATTGATTGCGGGTCTGGCAACTATGACTTGAGCAACTTGCGGTTCGCGCGACTAACACCTCTTCTTAGAATTTCGGCCTCGTGAAACGCGTCAAAAGGTGTTAAGCTAAACCTTGGTGGCCTGCTTTTTAGTCGGCGCCAAACCTAGTCTCTTATTTTGGCCTGGTTCGCGTTGACTTTCTACAGTACGCGCCAGAATTCGTGCAATATGCCGACTTATGCGAAATATCGATACTCTTTCGCTAATCGGTGGTACTGATTACCGTGTTGTCTATTCTGAAGTTATTTCGGTCATGATGGGATGTGAGCTTTTTAATGAGCTCCGTTCTGATCACTAACAAAACGTATGTACTTTAAAAAGTAACTACGTAAATAGTATGCCTTTTTATCATTGATTTTGACTGATTTTATAAATTAAAATATAATATATGGAAAACTTACACGAACAATTATTTCTTGCATTCCTTTGGTAGCAAATTACGCCTTGTTTAAATTTTATACTTAAAAAGGGTGTCTTTCGATTTCAAAAAAGTTTCTAAATTGCCGAATAATTTGAAACCTACTGACTGCTATGCTCAAATTCAAGGTTTAAAAACTGCGCATTATGTACATTCTGTAATAGGAGAAGTACGTTTGCGCCTACAGTTTAGGGAAGAAACGAAATCGCGCCCTGCTAAAAGGCCTAGAAGTCCTCCGAGCTCAATAGACACAAAGTACGAAGACCGAGATGGCATATCAGACATGGAACTTTCCAAAGCATTTTCCGTCATGCAGAAGGATATGGTATGCCTTCTAACGGAATTAGCGGTACTGCAGTCACTTTTGCATATTCTAACGCATGGCTCAGTGTCGGAGACGACTGAAAGCCGAGAAAAGGCAAAGACGAAGAAAACAGAGGATGTTTCCGTACTCCATAAGCAAACTCCAGCAGAACCAGTAGTAGAACTCGACCTAGTCGAAGAGTCGGACATCCACGAAACTGTAGAGGACCCGGAAGTCGAACCCTGTACGTCGGGCCAACAGGCAGACGGAGTCGCTACTAGACCAGCAGACCACGATGAAGGGCCTGAACATGTTGCTTACTCAAGGGGTGTCGTGCTTAACACAGCCCCAAAAACCAAGCAGGCGGTGTCTAAGATACCCGTAAGAACTAGTCTGGTCGCGTCTCCCGAAGAGCTCAAGACGCCACCGACTACCACACACAAAGGTGGCCTTGGCACGAAAGAGGAGCGGTCGGATCCTCCCCATAATCAAATACCGGAGCTTAAGTATCTCACAGCCAAGGTCGAGGATACCCACACTTCGGTAGGGTCCAGTAATAAACCTCATAGCCCGTTATTTAATAGCAGCCAGTGCATCGTCATACAAGGCATGCCTGAATCCTCTTCGGAGACCCCAAAGAATAGTATTGACCATGATATGGATTTATTCCACGGATACGTTCAACTCCTTCCACACGAAAATGAGGAAATGGTGGTCCCTGTCTTAAAAGCATTTATTATGGGCCTGAAGAAGGGTCCATATGCGGACCCGGGTCCACCCGGACCGATAAGATTTATGCTCGAGCACGAAAAACAAGCGAAGCTACTGTTGAACAGGAAATCGCAACTACAAAACAAGTACCCAACGGTTTTTTCAGCTTAGCAAGTTTTTTGCATCTGTTTTCACTGACGAATTGCATTTTAATCCAACAGGCTTCAAAGCAGAGAGTAATGACAGAATCATGGTGGACCTCCATTTCACAGAATGAGATGTGAGGAATGAACTTCTTGCGCTTCATTAAGCCAAGTCTCCGGTTCCAGACAAAATACCAGCAAAGGTACTGCAAGAGCTGGCTTCGGAACTTTCCAGACCGCTTACGCACATTTTTCAGTTGTCCTTTGATCGAGGTCTCCTCTCATCCGATTGGAAAGTTGCGAACAAATACCCTATTCACAAGGGTGGATCGAGAACCAGCGTGAACAACTATCGACCAGTGAGCCTATCTTGCAGCCGTTGTAAAGTTATGGAAAGGATCATCATAAAGGCCACCATGAAGTTCCTCGAAGAAAAAGACTTCTTCGATGGTGCCCAACACGGGTTTCAAGAAAACCACTCCTGCCTGACTAATATGCTTTATTCTATGGAGCAGTGGTCTAGGTCATTAGACGAGAATACCACCGCAGGTTTCGTTTTCATGGTTTTTAAAAAGGCCTTCGATAGTGTTCATCACTAACGGCTACTCTACAAGGTTGGCGAATGCGGGATAAGGGCCAATTTACTAAATTGGTAAGGAGATTTTCTCATAGGCCGATCGCAGTCCATGTGCGTCGGAAACGCAAAATTCTATTCAATGCCAGTTGTGAGTGGAGTGCCTCAGGGCTCCGTTCTAGGGCCATTATTGCCTTTAATCAACGTCAACGACTTAAGACATCGACTAGTCAGTAATTGAGTCTTGTTTGTTCACATCCTGTCAATGTCTATATTGAGATAGCTGAGATCGATTATTCAACTTTATTCGCAAATATATTTTTATTTAAAATTCAGCACATTATTTGCTTATGTGACGAATCTGCGTACTTGAATACGTGTGCCATAATATTTCGCACCTGAAAGAACATGTACCCTTCAATGCACGGTAAGACTTATAGATTGATCAATCATTATAATGTCGCGATTAGCCTGTTGGGGTTAAAATATTGGTGCGCAGTCTGTCCCAGATCTGTATTTTTTATCAATAGGTTCGATCCAGTTTCATAGTTTACTTCCTGTCAAGAAGATCAATAATATTCTTTTAAGGGATTGAAACTTCCTGGAAAACTAGCTTATGTCAGAACACAGCGTTTTGAAAAGAGGATGGATTGCCCTAATTTGCTCTATAACAACCATGCCACCACCGAAAACTTGGTGAGGGTGACACATTGGGATGCGCGTGTATCCGGGGTTGATGATTAAGCTGTACGTATTATTCAACAAACCGAAATTTCCAGAATATTTTAGATGGGCCTAAAATGCAATCTTGCTCCCTTTTGGTTATTTTTGAACTTAAAGTGCGTGTTTAGGTTACATTTGATATGATTTTTACGGAATTTCATCGGGGGGATCCAGACGCGAGGATAAAGATAAGCTGGTTGAGAACATCGTCCTCCTCCTCTTCAAATCTTTGTCGTTACCGCCGGATCAGCCCTTTTCTTCCAAGAATTTTGCCGGAGAAATCGGGGAATTTGGCTGGCAGGGATGGAAGTTGACACGCTCTGTGCGCTACAGATAGATGTTGAAGGGCTGGTAACCTTGTTGGTACTTATTTTCTAAGAACTTTGCATGGAATTTAAAAATAATAACTGTTTTAAACAGAAGTTTATAAACAGACGTGTTTCAAATCATAATTTAGACAAAAGATGCGATTTGTTGGGTTTTCAGGCCAAAAGCCCTGCGAAATACTCAATCACAGAATTTGGTGGAGGAAACTGCATTTTACGAAATTATGACTGTAGCACAAGTAACCAGTTCGCCTGGTTTTCTCGCAGGTTAGGTAACATAATTTAAATTTCATGAAACCTGCTTCTTTTCTCAGCTTACTAGGTTTTGATCTCTCAATAATTTACTGGTTTGTGTTCTCTGTGTGATCTTAAGTTGGCTCGCTGTGAAAGAGAACCTAGTTACACATGACTTCGTGCCATGACCACATACATCAGCTGATAGGAGTCAGACTTGGCACTGATGTGTGTGCTGGGTGGGGGCATGACTTCTAGACATGACGGCTATGATCTTTTGAATATCCACAAAACATCACCTGACACTAGTCCGCTACTTGACCGGGATCTCACCTCTGGATTTCGACGCATCTGCTCTTCTGGCAGGGAAAGGACTGTCTGTAATTTCAGTGTCCTTAAGGTCAGTTTTTCAACTGCATTGTACTGTGTATGCAGGTATGACTCCTAGACACTATGGCTAGACCATCTGTGAACAGGAGGCATGAAAAACCCCCTCTACCTTAGCGCACGGACTGACCTCCTTATAGCCTGGGTTTTTCAGGCACAGCTACTAGTTGGCCACTTGAGGGATGGTCTATCAAGTCGTGGGCTTACGGCTTGGCTATGTCTTATTCTGAGCCAGTGCATTAGTTAACGTATTCTCCTCACCTTTATTCACCGGGAAACACCGCGTTCTAAAAAATACCCCGCGAACATATACTGCCTTCTCAAATAGCGATTGTTTGGCCTCGCTACCCCGGGTTTTCTAAAAATTTCGAGAAGTAAAACATTTGATATATAGTAATTGGCGATCAAAGGAAACAACAATTGTCATTCTGAAGGATAATATCGATTACGTAAAAACACTGAAGTGGGACTTTAGTTTTGCTTATCACCCAGCCCACCACAGCAGGATGATGAAACTCTGAATGGACTTCCTTTAAGCCGCCTTCAAACTGTCCACCGATAAACTTTCCAGCTTATCCAGTAGAACAGACTAAGTGCTTGCTGAAATAAGGACCAATCCATTCAATATTTCAACAAGCCTCAAAACAAACCACTACCACAGTCCAGTTTGAAGCTTGGCCTGCATATAGCCTGTTGCCCACAGGCACATTTGCTGGATGGATTAATCAGTCATCTCATGATGAAAAATGTGCCCTTATTTGGAAAAACCGAAATTTTCTTGATGCATCATTTGAGCACTAAGGAAAAGGGGAAGGGGTATTATATCAGCAGAGGAGGACTTCATAGTTTGATATATTGGAACGCTGCACAGGTACCTAGGTCGATTATTGCCTGGTTTTTGTTTACGGGCTTAACTCAGCATTTTTCAGTGCACTGTTGAACATTAAGATAGAGATCGCTCGTCTCCCGGACCGAATTGATGACATCAGACATAAAAGGGAACAAAAGAAGAGGATTCGATCACTAAGAAAAGAGATTTAATTTCCTCACGTTTCGGATTCTGGCGGAAATACTCAATCATAGGATATAATAATTGAGAAGAAGTGGAAGAAAAAGAAAACTCGATCGCTATAACAATATGATAATTCGCCTGACATTTCGATATCCATTATGGTTTTCTCATCAGAGACATGAGTAGCAGAAAGGTTTATTTGTAAAGCACATCTAAGTCATGAGCAGGTAGTAATGATAATAAGTTGTATATTTCAGGCCCAATGGCCTCATAAATAAACCAAAATTTCGATAACACAAAGTACTGGAAATAATTGGTTTAACAAAAAGTATATAGCTTAAAGAAGAGTTTAACTGTTTAGAAGTAAATTTGTTAGATTCGATAAAAAATGAATATAGCAGTGTCATGCAGAAAGTGAAATTCAAGGGCACACACAGATGAGCCATATTTCATCTATATTTGACTATGTATTCTGATAACCACTGACTCTGTTAGTAGGGGGGGGGCTTGGAAACAAACGCAGTCAAAGCTGAGCGTGAGGCAAAAGAATAGGTTTGAATGAAACATTAGTGGTATAGAGGGGTTTCCGGTACTACACTCGGGTTCCCAAACCAGTGCGGCATAATAGAACATAGGGAACCCAACAGTTCATTATTGTGATGGGCACCACCGTATGAGATCCAAAAGTCCGTCAAATGTACAAGAACATCGTTGGGGATGTCTGAGATGCGACCAAATATAAGACCCTGATGATTTTGGTTGATGACCAGCGAAACGACAGCCGTCTAGCTTGCGTCCTGATTCCGGGGCACACGAGTCAGAGGAACGTAGTTTCAAGAAGGGATCCAAAATTCCCGATGGTCCTTATTTGCGATCGTGGAGAAAGCTGCCCGAAAAAGATGAGGAAAACAAAATGGTAATAAATTCAGTGTTAAGATAATGTGCAGTCTTCGCTTGAATGCACATGGACAAGTCAACGCCCGAATAACAATTGGCAAATAATTCCAAAGATAGCTTTACCTAGAAGCAAAATATAGAGATCGTTTAGAAGTGGAAGAAGCAGGAGGAGGTATAATCAACGTTGAATTTCTTAGGTTGTAAGGGCGAGTAACGGGAGTAAGGGCAGAAATCTTGGGGAGATTTGAACTATTATTAAGGTGAAACAGGAGTCAAAACCTTGTTTCCAGTCTCCAGACCCAAAGAAATTTCGGTTTCGTTATCTCACCTCTATCTAAGTAGGAAGTTTTGGAAAATGCCGGATAGAGGACCCTTTTATTAAATCATTTTTGGACACATTCAATTTTTGAACGGCTAGATTCGTTCATCATACCGTCGAATGGACAACAGTATTCGAGAATAGGAAGCACATACATACGATAAAGTCTTAGCTTCATTTCGGGAAGGTAGAAAGTATCAGAGATTAAGCCGCATATCTGAGCAGCTTTTGCTGTTATTCTATCAGCGTGAGGTGAAATAATTAATTAATTGGTGTACCTTAAACCTAAGTCCTTAATGGTAGAACATTCAGTCATGGGGAAACCTTAAAAAATGATAAGCTGTGGCAGCCTTTCAGGCCCAAAACACATGAACTGGCACTTAGAAGGCCAGAACTCCATCTGCCACGTAGAGCTCCACGCAGATAGAGCGTCCAAATCCGAATGAATGCGTTCTAAGCATCACTCAGCCGTCGAATTAGAGAAGGAGTATACACATTTCAAGTCGTCCGCGTATACATACGATTGAGAGTGTTTAACTATTGTTGAAATATCATTGATATCAAGCAAGAACAACAGGGGGCCCAGAATGGTACCTTGAAGGACACCGCCTAAAAAAGCGCTAGGGGTAGAGTATGAGGACCCCACTAAGACCTGTTGTTTTCGATAAGAAAGATATGACCTGATAAAGTCAATAAGAGGACTGCAAAATCCTATAGCCTCTAGTTTGGCTAGAAGTCATCTATGAGGTACTTTATCAAATACCTTACTAAGATCAAAATACATGACCACCACAGATAAACGATCGTTACGAAGAGAAGTGAGGAGATTAAGAAAAGACATATGACATGTTTCACAAGATTGGTCCGGTAAAAAACCATGCTGAGATTTATTTAATATTTGATTGCTTATGCAAATTCCCCCAACAAACAGAAATGATGGGATAATCGTTGTGACGTCAAATGAGTTTCTTAGATAGACCAAACCCCTGCTCGATCACCGTTACGCACACCCCGGGTATGATGCAAATTTGATGAAGAAGTTAGAGGCGCAAACCAACAGTACTCTGACTTATTTGCTCAGATCCTTCTCCGAGATTGTTTTGTATCTTTCAGTTAATTTCCCATAAAAATAAAGGAACGCAAACGGTTCTTTCTTGCATGGTTTCAATAGAGATAGTTTCCGCACAAAATGTAGAGAAAGTGGTATTTGCGGTGATCAATGAAATAGAGTTTCTCAATGTTCTGGCCCACTGTTATGGTGACTAGAGCTTCAAAGCGAGGCCATTCCACAAGGGCGCCGGTGTAGCGGTCTCTGCCGTGCCACACCCTCAATTGTTTTGTCCGGCGTCATTATTCAACGCCAGTTGCCTCAAGGTTATCCACTTCCTCAGTCAGCGCTTCCAGTCGCACTGACTTGCAGAGACTTGTCCTTCTTCCACTCGGACACACACGTGTGCCTAGGTTCTCGCGGCCGCCAAGTACCACTCGAAGAAGTACCTTTTCTCCACTCTCGGTGACAAGACATCACCAAGGACAATGGCACTCCAGCGGAATGACGTGTGCTCCGAAGTCCAACTTATCTTACCTATTCTTCGTTCCTTTGTATGCACAATAAACTAGCTCGCCTACTCTGGTCTACTCTTGTCTTCAAAGACTTTTCCAACCTATTAAGGAACCGGGCATGGAAGATTGTAGCTGTTAGGGTAAATCGTCTAAGCCTTAACTCCTTAATCAGTGCATGCTACGTTATTTCCGTAACAACATGCAATTTCCCAAACTAAGGTTCGCATGCTCTCGTGAAAACAGGAAGCAATTTATGACAACGGGGCATGTGAAAAGGTAGGCTAACTTCATCAACTTTGATGTTTACTTTCGACGCTTATTTACGCAATTCTATAGAATCCCACCTAAAGTGGATGTGAGTTTTAAGACCCTCAACAGAACATCGAAGAATGCGGATCACACTTCGGTTTATCAAGCCCTCGCACAAAGCACTCACTCATTTATTCACACTATTGGGGACAACGTTAACCACAGGTTGAGACGACTTTAAAAACGTCTAGCAATTATACCCACGGCCCATTCTCACGATACGGAGCAAAGAAGGTCAAGAAGGTCAAATATCCGCGCGAAAAAAATCCTAGCCGCTATATCCAAAAAGAAGCTAAGTTGGCACTCGACACAAACGTCAGGTCAGTGTAGTATGATTTTTCCAACGTAAAGGCATGAAGAGGGATAACTCGCAGAAAACGCCCTCGGACTTCAACACAGCTTCTCTTGATGCCGGGCCTCGTGCGCCCAAAATGAGCAGATATACTGACTACAGCTCAATAAGAAGGAGACAAAAGTGATATATGCTGGTCCGAGACATTAAATAAGGTCAAAACACTTGACACTTTGGTAAAGGCTGATCAACTTCCCTTCAAAGTGCATTCTGAGGCACCTTAAAGAAATAACCTCTGACGATAGAATATAGTTTCAGTTTAGAAACGTCGACACATGCCATATACTGTCCAAGTTATCGTCCTTCCTCCTTGAATTGCTTGATGGCCACTGTCAGGAAGTCAGAAATGGCCATTTTTGCTTGTGCATAATGCTTCAAGTCAAGTAAAGTTTTTCAAATAGAAGTAAAGGCAAACACATGTAAATACCCTATTGGTACACAGCTGTTAAGAAATGCGTCAGCAAGGTGAAAATGCTAAAGGTCGTTTACATAATTTTAGGTGACTTTTTACTTGTTCCAAGTAATATAATCACATGGGGTGATGACAATCAACACGAGCCCGCAGGTGTTACTTCTCAAACATAACATACAGTGGAAAACCTCTGAAAGCGTGGCTCATAATTCAAACTGGAATGTCTTTTGTGGCTGTTTAATAATAATAATACCGTACAGGCTGAAGGGCAACTGTTCGAGCTAAAAAACTAGGCCCCAAGTCACGCCGGGACGAAGTTAGTCTGTGACGCCATGGGTGAATGCCTCCATACATCCGCTTTTATAGCTGATCGAAGTATTTATGACTGCGAGCGCGTGGCTAAATTGTAATGGCATTAAATCCCGGGTGTTGTAACACCAGGGGTTGGATAGATCCAGTTTGCATAATACGTATATACTTGAGAGTAACATAAAAGTACTGATCTGATATACTTTCATGTGCCTTTCATAGTCTACTTGTCCCATATTTAACGTTAAACAGCTTAACCAACAAATGCCTCTTCTCATGCGCCCCTCAGAAACACAAATATACCATACGCACTTGTCAAAGCACTTAATACGAAGCAATTGAAACCAGCATGAAGGATTTATTATGGCACAGAATAGATCCGGCGATGGGGGGGGTGTAGAGTCCAAACTTTTGTCTTGAAAGGCTCAGCCACAAACAGGTGTTGGTCCAACAGCTAGCATAAGACGCAGGGCCCTGAGTAGAATACTTTCTTTTGGGTCTTCAGCACTCATTTCGGTAAGTGTCTTTGGGTGAAGCAAAGTAACACGCTCGGTTTTCAATTCACCAATTTCACTTGCATTGCCCTCGCACGTGTCAAAAGATCCAGATAGCTTGAAGGCCTTTCTTAGGAGCATTTCTTTTTGAATGTCTGCATGTGTATCCTTAAAAGAAAAGTATGTACTCTATTAGTAATTAGCCTTTTCGTCAAGCCTTATGCGGACAATCTAAACTGGAGCAAGTCATAAAGTAGGGAAATCCGAGGCAGAAGAAATAATCAATTGCATAAGTGTTATATCATACATGGGTTTCAAAGCCATATATACATTATCTAAACCGTTGCTCCCTACCAAATATACAACTGGCAAGTAAAGTGACATCAAGTTTTCTTTTAAATGTGTAAACGCTTTCAGAAAGAACAACTGAGGAAAAAAGTTTATTTCAGTCTAAAGTGGCCCGGTGGAAGAAGAATTTGGTCCACACCTCTAGTTTGGCCTAATGTCCCTTCAATGTTTATGGATGCCGTCGGAGGTGTGTTCTTTGTACAAATTCAAAGGAATGACACATATCCAACGCCATTCATACAAACTGAAGAAACGCCGTGTCAAACAAGAAACCCGTAAAAATATGGTTTTCCAATATGTAAACATGGTTTTCAAAGGCTTTGTCCATCTTATTTATATAAACCGAATTATAATGAACTACCACGGTTCTAAACAGGACCTTCAAATGATATCGTTGTTTTATTTTTGGGCAAAATGCTTCCGTAGTGTGTGGTTTGAGAAGAGAAATGATCTCTTTTAGATATGCAACACATTGAACTGAACTCTACATGAAATACCTGGGCGTCCGGATGATAAGCGATAAGATAATAATCTACGCCGTGGAGCTTTCCTTTGGATGCCCGTTGTCGCCTAGGAGACAGGACTGTTAACAGGCTGCCCAATCATGCAAACAGAAAATGCACCAGGAATGACTGTAATAAAATAGAACTTAACTTTTCAGAAGCGGAGGATGCGATCACTGGAATAAGAGTTTTATTACCATCGGGAATCGGAAACGTCAGGAAAATAAAACCACTTCTTATAAACGGCTTCCTACAACTCGCATCCTCTCCAACCTAATGTTTGTTTTAACTCATTCCCAGCAAATGTTTAGCATGCAGATTCTAAATGCTAAAGGCAGAAGTGTAAGGTACATCGGTGCATAAAATGGCAACAGTCTACTTGCAGGTATTAAGACACACCGGCTTAGAGAATGTGACGATAATAATTTGTTCAGTGGAATAGCGCTTTGTGTGGAAGGACAATGTTTAAACGAATACATTCAGGGATTGACAGCTTTCCTTCAGATCACATGACATTTGTAACTACCTCTTCTGCCATACAATGGCTGCGCATTTACCTTCTTAAAGCAACGTATCTCTGGTGTAAATTTAAGCATGACAAAACAGCAGAATTTACTGGATCCATGTCATTTCAAAAGAGCTCTTCAGCTGTTTCGTCTGGTTGCATAACAGGAGTAAAGAATGAGTAAACACAAAACCGGAATGGCATATAAAGGTCATAGGGTACAGTCATTAAGACTATTAAATAAATAAAGTATGTTAAAACATCGTGAAAATAAAAACCGAGGAAAAGTGCATAAAGGCGCAAAGAGGGGTACATTGTTGCATAAATCAGGGAGCCTGATATTAGTTACGAAAAACTAGTTTGAGTTCATGCTTTAACTGTTTACATAGGTCTGGTCTGACCGCCGTATATAGGCTGTCTCAAAGAAGCGCAAGCTCTGAGTTTTCACGCCTGAACAGTTACTCCAAATTAAATTTAAGGGTCCACAAAAGGATCCGCATCTAGCAAGTGTCCTCTAATGGAAGGCAGAGATGTCCCGTTTTCCTGTTTAGGAAACCACCGCATGAATAGATCTGAAAGGCACACCAAAATAACAACAGAATTCGTTGCAGTAGGCGTATTTACGTCTTCTCATTTAAATCGACCGCTCGCATTCCTCCTTTACCCAGCATTGCAATTACACTTAACCAAATAATTTGCCTTATTTAGAAGCAATTGTTGCACTTGCTATCACTCTACATACCTAAGCTCAGGGAGTTAGAACTGATATACATGTGCGTTCAACTATACTACCGTTTCCGGTTCCTGGTCTACCCAGCCTTGCGATTACATTCAAAAGACTTATCTCGGTAGTAAACAAGCCACTGTTCCACTTGCAATTACTACACATACTACATACAATCCCCACAAGATCATAAATGGACAGAAATGCCTTCTTACAAAGTGCTATAGGCACCCACTATGACTGCGTGCAAATTATTATTATCACCCCATATTCACTGCTCTATTACAAGCATTCCTATTCACATCAATTTACACACACATTTGTCATACAAATACCCTTTCCATTCACTCACTTCACTCTGCAATAGCATAACTACGTTCTAACATACACCAACTCATAACATTCTTCATATATTCATTCGCTAAATTCATTATTTATCACTACAAATACAACCACACTGGCTTATCACATAAACTTCCAAACGATGCTTCTACTTCTCCACTTGTACTTACAAGCACTAACACAAACGTCCTCAATATATGTGTGCTTTATCATCCTTTATCTGATTCAACAATCCTACTGCAATAATTATACGTTCACACTACATCGATAATAATTTTACTTGCAATTTACCTTACAACATATACACAATTACAGCAAATTAAACTTTTTGCACCCTTTCTTGCATATTCCCTTTCTCCTCATTTACCAGTGCCACATTCCAGTAGCTTCCCTGTAAATTGTCACGTCCTTCCATTTATCTTCTTTCACTCATGCCTCTACCGTTCATACACACACGTTTCTCGTTTGCACACCACTGACCTTGATTTCCATTGAATACCGTTTACGCTAACTGCTGACCTGCTAGAATTCCTTCATGGAGGTTTTTTAAAAAAAATTTTGATTAATTTAATTCTAAAAATGTCATTTTTTGTTTAGCGTGCTATATGCCAGTGCTATATAGCGCCCGCAATTCACATATTAAATTATTTTTACCGGACTTTTGCAACTTATTTCCCCATGCCTTGTTCACTATCGGTACTTTTTTCCCCCCCATAAACCCCCAATCCCCACTAGTCACGTAAAACGGAAGACTAGGGTTTACAAAACCCACGTGGGCCTACAAAAGCGAATTTTGTCCCTGTGTGAATAGCCTACGAATTCTCATTGGTTCTGGCTGCAAATCGCCTTAACGTAAGCTCTATGCACTTGCATCCGCCAATGCATATCAATTCACAAACACAACTGGGAATGGCGTGCAATGGTATGACTGAATGGATATTTACTTAGCAGATACCGTTCATATGCATAGGAAAGCACTGTCAATAGTCACGTACGCATTGGTCAAACCTATAGATAAAACATGTACAAACGTATATGGTCCCCACTATTTTATACTAACATATTTTATGTTGGATATATTATGCATACAAGAAAGCATTATATGCTCACACACACATTGGTCATACCTACAACTAACATTTGTACATTTGTACAGGTTGCTCACTATTTTATGGCAACATATTTTATGTTGGATATTATATGCATGCTGTTTTCAATAGGGTCTTCAAAGTCATTGCCTACTGCCGTTCACATACTAAACTAATCCTGCGCACAAGGACATCGTAAGGGTTCAGGGGGAGAGCAAAAGATAAGTTCATTGGCATTGTATGTTCTTTTAATGCTACTTGGTTGACATATTGCCGTTTAACTAGACTAACTTAATGCAACCACAGTTTTTCTTGTCTGTGGGCCGTCATAAAAAATCATAAAACATAGCTCACATTTCGAATTAGGAATTGCATCTTTGCATCTTTGAAGAGGGCCACGCATGCCCACGATATATGATCAACCCCGATTGCGCAAATCATGCTGAAGATAGAGTTTGGCGCTATTCTGAGTATAAGTTTATCCATGCCAACGCGTATTTGTGCCTTCCCTAAGTAGTCCTCAAGCGTATTTCCCAGTGCCCTCCCGTCAACTGGGATGAAGTATTCTACAAAGGTAGTACATACATTTTATTTCAGTCTGGCAAATTACTCACTCGCTTAATTCATTTTTATTCAGCTTCAGCTGGAACATGTCGCAGAATTTTAACGAACCTGGGATAAGTTGCTCGAATCGTTCATATCCGTTGTCTACCAGAAAATAAAGAGAGATTACCAATGATAGAGTACAATGTTTATCCTTAGGCAAAGGAATATACTTTCAAAAATAATCTTTGATCGAGTTCCTGGTTCGAACATGCAGAGCACTACTTAGCGCCTTCACGGATGCGGTGTTTTTAACCAATTTTCAAACTCCTAGAACAGCAAATTATATACTTTTGAATGCTTGCGGTTTGAATAGTCTTTTGGAGTTTGGATTGCATACGCCGCTAACACTTCTTTAAAAAACCATTGCTCCTGTTAATTAAATTCTACAAATAGTTCGACGCTCAATATTTTTCCCTCTTCAGGCTATTCAAATAAGGTTGTGATGCGCTTTTGCGGCGCAAAATTTAATGTCCATAGATCTTTTAGTACCGAAAGTATAAAAACGGCCTAAATTAGTTAAAACCAGTACAACTCAGAATTCGCGCGATATACCGACATATGAGAAAGTGCGATACTCTTTTGCTAAAGGGCATTAAATGAGGTTGTAATACTGAGTATCTTGTAGTCTCTTCTGAAGTTATTCAAGTCGCTAAAGAATACCCTCTATTTAACGAGCTTCTTTCTGACCGCTTAAAAAGTTATCCACTGTAAAAAAGCTACTTGATTAGCATGCCTTATTATCATCGTGTTTGACTGCATTTGCATATGCAAGTATATTTTATGGAAAATATAAGCAACAAAACTCTTCCTTGTACTCGTTTGGTAGTATATTATGTCCTCTTTAAATTGCATACTTAAAGAAAGGGTAGCTATTGGTCTCAAACAGTTTCTAAATTGCCAAATAAGTTTAAAACCTACCAACTGCTTCATCTGAATTCCAGGTTAACAAATTGCACGCTGTGTACATCCTGAGTAAGAAAAAGTAGGTTTTGCCTACGATTTTAAGAAGGAGTCTCATGGTTCTCATAAAATATTTCAATGGATGTGGATCATGCTGCATACGCTATAGCCAGCATTAAAAAGTATTAATAACAAACAGCTCTCAATCGTAAAAAACCTTTTGAATTGCTTGCTTATAAAAACGAAGTGTACCATAACCTGCAGCTTAATACTTAAAGAAGCCATTATATACTACCAGATAACTGCAAAAAAGCATTTTTCCTTGTGTGTTTTGCATAAAATACATTTGAATTTATAAAGGCCGTCAAAATAAATTACAAAAATGCATATTTTACAAGTTGCCATTTTTACAGCGGTGAGAAAGATGTTCGTTAAAAAGCTTGGTTCCCATCTAGGCTAAAATGACTTGTGAAAAGACTATGGGATAATCAGTATTACAAATTAAGATAGTGAGTTTTAATTTTTTGCAAACGCTGGCATGTTGACAAATTCTCGACCGTACTGTTTATGCTGGTCACATGGTCTACTGGATTTGTGCATGGGTATACTACAGGAGACCGTTGTTTTTGATTTAGTTCAAAGGGCGCCGAAGTAAAGTCTGCGAGGCATTTGTCAGATGGGAAAGAGGATTTTCTCTGTGAGGAGCATAGAGACGCACCGATCACGACCAGGAAAAAATAAACTAAAGGAAGAACGAGTAAGTATCAACCGCGAAAATTTGCATGAGCTGTCAAAGGCCACCGTGTATTACGTGGTCCCTTA
>JAYGXS010000599.1:0-23115 GCA_036362985.1 Ligula intestinalis
GCCACGTCTCTTTTCACTTCTATCCCTCAGGATCTGGCAATCGAGACGGTCGACCTACTCCTACCAAACAAATACGATGATACAGAGAATCACCTGGGACACGCGGAAATCCTACAGCTCCTGAAGTTCTGTCTCAGGGCGTACTTCACGTTTGACGGAAGGATCTACGAGCAGGTGAAGGGGTCACCGATGTGTTCACTGATTTCGGGACTCATAGTCGAGGCGGTCCTGCAGCGGCTGGAGTCGCTGGTGTTCCAACACCACAGACCGAAATTCTGGGCTCGGTATGTGGATGACACCTTCGTCGTCATCGAACGGGATCAGGTGCTCACGTTCAAGGAACGTCTCAACAGCGTCTTCCCGGGCATGCAATTTACGATGGAGGAAGAAGAGAACAACCAGCTGGCCTTTCTTGATGTCCTAGCCTGTCGCAAAGATTGTGGTGGTATAAAGACTAAAGTATTCAGGAAAGCGACGAACACGATGCAAGTACTGAATTACAACAGCAACCAACCAGCCACAAAAGCATTTGCGTAAAAAACTCTATCGGCGTGTTGAGACACAGTGGAGCGAATAAGAAGACAAAGTTGCCGAGGTAGAATACCTCCGACGGGTGTTCAGAGAAAATGGCTACCCGCGCAACTTCGTCAACCGGTGCTTGCGCAAACGAGCTGACCAACAAAAAGCGCATTGACCCTAAGATTTGGCGTTCGATCCAGTACGTCAAAAACGTATCGGAAGCAGTCGGTCGCCTTCTCGCACCACTTGGAGGGAACCACAGCAGACGCGTCTACGAACCGCGTTCCCACCCGCCCTCCTGGCGGCCAAGGTCTGCTACACCCATCTCCCTACGTTGGATCAACTCTCCCCTCCGCCCAATCCGTGTTTTTGATGACGGAACAGCCCCTCCCGGCCACGCTGCTCCGACTCCTCCTCCTCGCCGCCGGAATAGAGGCCAACCCTGGACCTCTCTGGTACTGCTCGTCCTGCCGAGTCCGTCTGGGCCGCCGCGACTGGTCTGTACGTTGCGGCTCCTGCAATGGCTGGTGCCATCTCCGCTGCAGTGGCCTCGCCACGGCTGCCGATTGGTCGCCCGCCTTCGCGTGTCCCAGCTGTCCCGTGCCCCCACCGATCTCCATGCCTCCAGCCTGTCCAGTCCTGAACCCAAATTTTCTGGTCTCCGACCTTGCCTCACCACCTGGTCTTAAGATCTTACAATTCAACGCCAACGGCCTCCTTGGGAAGCTTGACCAGCTCCTGGCCTTCATGCGCTCGCACAGCATAGCTGTGGCGGCTATCCAAGAGACAAAGTGGTCTAACTCCACTAAGGTCCCTTCCTGTGCCGATTACACGATTGTCCGTCGCGACCGCGGCCGCAACAAAGGCGGAGGTTTGGCCTTCCTGGTGGACAAATCCATTGCCCATCACCAGCTTCCCCTGCTTGGAGCCGATCCCACGGAAGTACTGGCGATTTCCCTTGACATTGGCCCGGCGCCGCTAACCGTCGTGAACGTGTACATTCCTCCAACTTCCAGTTGTTCTCCCGGTTTCACCGCCTCTATCGCTCCCTACTTACCTTCTGGAGACAGTCTGGTGCTAGGTGACTTCAACGCTCACCATGACCTATGGTGCTCTAACTTGGCAGCCGACTCCCGTGGAGAAGCTCTGGCTGATGAAATAGAACACGCCCCCTTTGCCGTTCTCAACGAGAACAGCCAAACGCGGCTCCCGACCAACGGCGCCTCCAGCTCGCCCGATGTTTCCCTCGCCAGTCTCAGTCTGGTAGCCTCCACCATGTGGAAGACGGAAATCAGCCTGGGTAGCGACCACCTCCCCATTGTGCTCGAATTGGCCACCGCCGCCGAGCGTATCAAGGCCCCCAACCGGCACTTCATTAATTTCAAGAAAGCCAATTGGGCAGCGTTCACGACCGAATGCGAAGCCGAGATCGATGGCTTACCGCCTCCCACCTGTGTCCACATGGCGGAGCCAGCCCTTCGTCGACTACTCCTGGCAGCAGCAAGTCACCACATCCCTAACGGCCGCATTCCCTTTCTTCGTCCTAACTATCCGCCCGAAGCCTCCCGCCTGGAACGAGAGAGAGACGAAATACGAGCGCGTGATGCCAGGGACCCGCGCGTTGGCGAACTGAATGGCTTAATCACTAAGACTATCAACGATGGCAAACGCCAACGCTGGCATGAACTAGTTTCAGATTGTAATTTCAGCGGCAACTCAGCTGCCACTTGGAAGCTTTTACGCAACCTGACCAAACCCCGGGCTGATACATCAAACCAGTCTATTAGCTTTGGGGATGGTAAGTTCATTTCCAACAACGGTAAGATCGCCGCGAAGATGAACAAGCTGTTCTCACCCCGCTCGGCGCCCAGTCCCAAAAGCCAACGCCCCCTTCTTCGCCTCCTCCATAAAGCCCCGCCCCCAGATATTTCCTTTTCGGCTGATGCCATCCTCACCGCCGTCAAGAAAATGAGAGCTTCGAAAGCCTCAGGACCAGATGGTCTGGCGCCTATCCATGTGCGCCACATCGGCCCGAAGGTGGCTGCCTACCTTGCCGCCCTCTTCAACCTTTCACTGGGAACTTCAATCATCCCTGATTGCTGGCGCCAGTCGATCATCATCCCTCTGGTCAAAGCGGGTAAGGACCCCTGCCTAGCGACCTCTTATCGTCCAATTGCCCTCCTCAGTCCATTGGCGAAGATCCTGGAACGGCTCATCCACCCAATTCTGACGTCTGTGGCGGAACTATCTTGCCACCAACATGGTTTCCGATCGGGTCGTGGAACTACAACGGCGCTTTTCGAGCTCAGCGACGCTATCCTCGAGGGCTTCAATCAACAGAAGCCCGCTTCGCGGACCCTGGCAGTCTCAATTGACCTGTCACGAGCCTTTGACTGCGTCCGCCACGATCAGCTCCTGCAGGACTTGGTCTCGTTGAACGTCCCGACTGGCCTGGTCCGATGGTTGGCGGCTTACATCCGTGGCCGTCACGATCGTGTCCTGTTCCGGGGCGCTCTCTCCAAGCCCCGTAAGCAGTCCTGTAGCGTCCCTCAAGGCTCTGTGCTCAGCCCGACGCTCTTTAACATCTACATGCGAGAGCTCCCACTCCCCCGGGCACCTGTGCAAGTGGTATCCTATGCGGACGATATTACGTTCTTCTGCCGGCACCATGACATCGATCAGGCTGCACAGCTCCTCACGGAGTTCATGCCTGTTGTCGAAAACTTCCTCACCCAGCGCGGAATGACGATCTCGGCAGCCAAGTCGTCCGTAACTGTCTTTACGCTTGATCCGAAGGAGTTCAATCGTCACCCGGTCATCACCGTCAATGGGGCGTCCTTACCGCTCGTCCGCAAGCCCAAACTCCTTGGTGTGCGTTTTGATCCGCTCTTCACGTTCGCAGACCATGCCAGGGAGACCGCAAGCAAAGTAAGCCGCTGCACCAAGGTCCTCAAGGCTCTAGCAGGCACATCCTGGGGCTGTGCGAAAGAGACTCTGTCGACTGCTTTCAAGGCGCTGGCCAAGCCGCACCTCACTTATGCGGCATCAATCTGGTCTCCTACGATGAGCTCTTCCAGCCTCCGCCGCCTCCAGTCAGCCCAAAACGCTGCCCTCCGCACGATCACGGGTTGCTATAAAATGTCGCCTATAGATCATCTTCATGCGGAGGCTTCTG
Organism: Ligula intestinalis; assembly: GCA_036362985.1. NCBI lineage: Eukaryota > Metazoa > Platyhelminthes > Cestoda > Diphyllobothriidea > Diphyllobothriidae > Ligula > Ligula intestinalis. The sequence continues at coordinate 3,695 of JAYGXS010000599.1, forward strand.
TTCTACCGGTCGCCAATCACAACACTCTCCTTAGCCAGCAGTTCTGGTGGAGTTGTTCGCAACCCGGCCATCCCAATCATCACCGTTGCACCGCTCCCGAGCCCTGCCGCAACGTCCGGCCGTCTATTCGAGCACTCCACAAGGAAGCTGTTGCCTCGTCTCTCGCGGATCTACCTGTTGATAGCTCTGCCACCAAGACAGGCTTCCAGCGTCTCCACCAGAGAGTCGTTGTCGAGGAGAAACGAGGTTACCGTCCCCCGGTCCTTTTGGGTGGCTATCCGCCTCCGATCGCGGCCTCGGAACGACATCTCCCGAGGGTTACTCGCTGTACTCTGGCGCAGCTACGCAGTGGCTACTGTATGCTCCTTCGCCAGTACCAGCACCGGCTCGACCCATCCATACCCGACTGCTGTCCCGACTGCGGCGTCTCGCCGCATGACTGCCGTCATCTGTTCGCCTGCAGTTCTCGGCCAGGCACCCTCCTCACTCCCACGGACCTGTGGCTCAAGCCGGTCGAGGTCGCGGCTTTTCTCCGTCTCCCAACTACTCCCAGTTTGGATTCCGGCGGGGATTCCTGATCCAACTATGGGCTACGACACACACACACTTGGAGTTGGAGTCGCACACAGGCCAGAGGCAACCACAAGGCGTCAGATAATGAAGCCGAAAGACCCACTGCCACGGCAAAGAAACGTCTGAGGTCGTCTACAGGTTCTGGTGCAGTTGCGGTCAAAGCAACTATGTCAGAGAAACTGGCAGACTTCTCAGAACGCGAATTGCCGAACACGCGGCAGCAGTGCGGCGAAATGATGCCAATTCTCAAGTTGTGGCTCATCCGACGAGACCCGGCCACACCTTCAAATTTGATGAGGCCGAAATTCTCGCAAGAGGTGACAATCGGGTGAGCCGAGAACTACTTGAGTCATGGTCCACGGGCTCCCAATCCATCAACAAGTGCAACGATTTTCCCAATCCATATTCAATCCTGAGATTCAATTTGGCTAAAGCACGCCGTCACTTGAGGAACGGGCAGGCCACCGCCTCATCGTACGCCAACATCGGGGAGGCAGACGGTCGAACAATCATCATGCCCGAGCTCACCGCCCGTGACGAAAGTTCAACAGGTCAGAGCCCGCGTGGCGTCCAACAAGCAGTCCACGCACAAGAAGGCCATTGACGTTAATTGTCGCTGTATGCTTGCAGTAATGACTTTATCCTATAAATACTGCAAACGTCTGTGCATGCTTAACCTTTCTGCTACTCGTGTCTCTGATGACGAATCCGCGACGGATATCGAAACGTCAGGCGAATAAACATATTGTCCCAGCGATCGAGTCTTCTTCTTCTTCTCAATTGCTTCCTGGGGCACGGATGTTCGTTTGTATTGGCAGAGTCCATTTTCACAAATTGTCAGCAGAAAGATGACTTTTAAAAACGGAAGGGAGAAAGCATAAACCAGTAGCATTTATGTTGACCTCCTTGTGGATGCAAAAACTCGGATAACGTGAATCAAAAAACGTCTTTACCGTGAAAGGGTTGCATGGAGGCAGTCATGTGCGCATTCAGGCGGACCAGAGCGACCACATCATTATTTGCAAGCTGAAAAGGCGGAAAAAATAAAGACATTACAGCTGTAGAATGTGGTTGCAAGATACTTAGCAAGTGGATGCTTCGTAATACGTCTTCCGAATATACTCCTCTAGATCAGAAGCGATAAAGTCTGCCCAAATTTCTCAAACTCAAAGTGGGAAATACACGCACAAAGTGGAATTCCAACAGGTATTGTGGTAGCAAACGCCTTCTAAACGAAGCAATCCATTCGAGTGAACTGTTTGACTTCTTTGATGGCCACGAACTTGATAGATGAACACGATAGAAAGAGATGCACCTACAATGTAATCTGGTGAGTTTTTATGCAACGAATGAAGTTAGCAGATACAGCCCCTTCTCTCTCAAACGCACACACTAGCGCTGCCTATCAAGGAGCAGGTTGCAAATGTCTAGGTTAGATCCATGGAAACGTCAGAAGGTACGGTGGTGCTACCCAAAAGAGGCATAAAATACATTTTTTTGGAAAGTCAGCACACATGTGTGCAAAATGTTTTATGCAACGCGGCTTAAATTCTCAAATGTAGCAAGACCTACCCCATAGTCATGCAGACAATTCAGTGGATATGGCGGTCCCTGGGTTGCGGCTAGCCGTGCATCGCGACGGATCTTGATGTCGTAGTCGGTCATAACACAGACAACGTTGTGGAAAGCTGAAGGCACAAAGACGAGAAAATGTATAAACCAAAGTTCCAGCGATAAAGCTCGTTCGGAAAGGATGAGAAATATTAATTAAAAACGATCATGAAGGGAACAAATAACTTACGTGGCGAACAACTTCCGTTAGTTTCGCCGATTTTGCCTAAGCAAAAAAAGCACATAGTAATGGGTAGTTCAAAAACAGATAGTACAAACACACATAGATAGCTTTTGGCAAAATCATGTTGAAAGTGTATTTCGTGCAAACCAGGGAGGTTTAACGTCTCAATAATCCGACCGAAAACCATTAAATAAAGGCAAAAAGAAAAACACTATAATATTCCAGAAGATAGTACAGAAATCAACTTATACAGGGATAGCAAACAAAGCCGATAAATTTGATAAATAAGGTGGCTCGGAAATGTCGCATAATGAAGAGGGAAAATAACGGATTTGAAGTTTTAGGTAGGCTGTCTTTAGAGGTTCTATTTGCCTTTGACTTATAACAATAACCCACTTTTGCATTCTCAATAGCCCGACTTTTCATTTTTTTGGTAAATTCCGCCAATACAAGGTTGAGTTTCCATCAAAATGCACCAGTTGCCTGAGCAACGGGAGTTTATCTTGATGGATTTGATTCTATTTAGCACATTGAAATAAGTAAAAAGTTCTTTAATTTAATATGTTTTGATCACATCAAACGCAATTGAATATTCATTTGCACTCGCTAATCAAGGATTAAACGTTTGACCACAAAGTAAATTAAATAGTTAGGCGGAGCGAATAGGCGGCTCTACAAGACAGTTTTGTCAAGTATAAAGACTTTGATCTCCCGAATCGGTATTTTCGATAATTACACCGGACAGGAGGTCGTACAATGTTTTTGAAATATATTTTGCTTCTCCAGTCAACTTCACCAAAAGGTGCTTCTGCAAATGCCTTCTTTTAGGACAAGTAAAGGGAGACGTTGTGGATTACACAGACTACCGGAGGTTCAAATGCGCAAGCGGCACACGCACAGCAGGCTATCGATCGGCCAACAGGCAGCAAACACAACCTGCAGTCAAATCAATCGATAATTCGAATTTGCAGCTGAATTTCAGCCTCCAAGTCCCAGCCAATCACGCCGGTAGTCAAAAGCTGATCGGCTCGCTGGACCTAGCTCACAGTGGTTTGTTGACCTAATTTTGTTGGTATCTGTTACACACTCAAGGACTGGCTCTGACTTGCTGCAACGTGCTTGTCTCAGTAAACTCGCTCGTTCTTTGGCCAACCGGTCTTCTCTATGTCTCGCTTACTGGTTCTATGTTTCGGCGTTCGACTTGATTAACAGTACTAGGCGTGGGTCATAACACCAAAATAGTAGCCAAAGTCGCCAAAGGGAAATTTCATGATAGCAAGAAAGCACATAGTGATTCATACATTGGTGGTAAATCAGTCGACTAAAAAGGTAAAGTACCGCATGTCTACTTACCAAGTTGTACTTCGTGAGGCTTAATCTGCTGCGAGTAGGGAACATTCCGGTAAATGGCGTCAAGAATCTTGGCCTTGGCTTGAGTGATAGTGTCACAGAGAAGCACTTTGACGGAAAGCTTGTCCTGCCCAAAGTTGAAAAGGCCCTCGGGGTCAGTCACTAGGAGTACCTGCAAGAGCAGAGAATTAAGAAGGCTAGTGCGAATGAAAGTGTACACCGGCCGCTACTTTATGGTCTGTAATCCAACAAAACTTTATCATTAGTCGCTGTCTTAGGACTTAGGATTCAACCGATAGACCAGGTGAGACCAAGAACTGTGGCAGACAGTCACATTGTCTGTTTCCCCCTTCGTTCTCAAAGGCTCGCTGCCCCAAAGTCTTGTCGTCACAAACAACTGTTCCAATGCTTTCCTTCACTGGCGCTCCCACCCCCGAGGCTTGACCTCGCAGCTGCTTCTGGCTAACCGATACGATCTGCGTCAACGTCCCCTGTTCTTCGGCGTGCCAGCGGACCCGACTGTTGACCTCAGCTTATTCAGCAAAAATAAGCGCGCCTGTCTAAGGGCCACTTGACTAAGACACTCCTCGGCCGATGCAGCAAATAACTTTGCATGTGACATCCCTCCGGACAGCTTGCAACACACCAATAGCAAACCGCTTGAACTCGCTTCACAGTCATGTAAAAGCAACTGCAATCACCCCACACAACACACAGTCGACACTCTTAGGCCTGGCTGGACGTAGTCAGGACCAGCCCTGGCTTCGCCAGTGGTCATTGTCACCTGAAACAGAAACTCAGGGTCCTGTACACAATAAAACCTTCAGCCTGGTGACTCTTTCCTTTTAACTTCCAACCTGGGATTCGACTTGATGATTGTAGTGAGCTAGGCACACCCACTATTCAGAGCGCCACATATAATAAACTCACGAATGACCGTGAACATTCGCGATACATACCGTAAGTAACGAAACCAGCCACAGATGGCAACGACAAAACCAACAATAGCAGCAGGCAAGGTTGAAAGAGTCCATCGGTTTAGAATTTGAAAGATTTTTAAAGAAAAAACAGACGGTGAACGAAAAACAGAAACCCCGACTGCCTCTTTACGCCTTAAAGGCTCGACTGAAAAAACTGTATTCCCCTTTCTGGGCATTCAGTGTTTACCTGATAAAGTTTTGCTCAGCTATACCTCTGACGACTGCAAGGCCGTCATCCTCAAAAGAAGATCAACAATGATAACACGCATACTTAAAATTGGTCACAATAATTAAACGGAAAATCACTCGTGTTTGAACAAAGGAAAAACTGATTGTTTATACTCACTAAAAGCACGTCCTTCCTACTTCAGAGGCAGAACACTTGGTGCGAAATTAGGAGGTCGGGGTTTAGAGGTCAACTAAAAGTCAGGAACCAAAAGACCACCGAGACTGCAAATACCCTCCATCGAACGAACATTAAATACGTATTATACTACTTGTGCTAAGCGAGTAGGCATATTTAATTGATATTTAGACTCCACCAGCTTCTCGCTCTTTGCTTGCAAGTGTGCAATTAATTTTTTTTTCTTTTTTCCTTTCTATCCTTGCACTTTTATCCACCTTGTTACCAATAGGGAACTCAAAGGCATTCGTTCGTCTTTCCCTCAAAAAACTGATACTGATACTTCTGAGCCCACAGCAAGTATACGTTTTTTCGTAACAAAACAGGGCACTTATCAAAGGCAAAACAAAAGCCATAAAGGCAACTTACTATCTGAGGGGACAGAAAATCCGTTTTAAGAAGGGTACCGGTGTCGAGGGTGTATCGCGCGTTGCCGGTCACAACGTCTTGTGGTCCGGTATTCAGTTGTTGTAAAAGGGCGCGGTAAAGGAAGAACAATTGCCCACCAATCTGCTCCTGAAAACACACACAGACAGTCAAAAGTCACAATTGAACTTTCATATTCGAATTAGAACGCGCAAGGCGAATACGTGGTAAATCGACATTGCCTTGATAAAATTGAAGAGAAGGAAAGTGAGCCAATTGGAGAGCATTTTGGCCACGACCGATTCCGAACGACGAAAAGCCGTGAGAAGTCGACTGTCACCACCGTAGGAGTGACATCGTTGAAGCAGATCCGAGATGAGGATGAAGATTATGCTGCAAAGTCAAAAAATAACGGTATCGTTAGAAGGCACATGCGCCGAAGAAGGCAAAGTAAAGCAAAACACACACGGTAGTGCCCAACTCACCTGGTCAAATAAACCATGTCACTTTGGAGGATAATGGAGAGGAGAGAGGCAACATGGGACCTGTCACGAGCACTGACACGCTCATCGTCCTCAATGGCACGCACAAAGACAAAGACAAAGTGTTTGTTGAAGAGTAAACTCTGTAACAGTTGGATACCGCGATGGACGTCCACATGAAGTTCACGCGGCACCTAATAGAAAAAACAGAAACAATGGGATAGCCACGGCAAGGAGTCAAGTCAATTCAAGTCAAATGTATTAAAGGAAATATAGGTAAACGCCTTTGAACTCCCTCTTGGTATATAGGATTTAAGAAATGCATCGGCATAGCCGAACATTCCAAAGAAGTCGTTGATACAATTTCAGACGACTACTCGCTTGTTTCAAGTAATACACTCACACTCAGTTTGCGCGAGCCAGCAGTGTAACTGAAGAAGAAGAGCAGACAGTGAAAAACTCCCAAGGCTGGCTCATAATTCAAAATGGAATGTCATTTGTGGTTTTTAGGAGAAAAAATTTAACTCGTAGTAGCCGATATGGGTACAATATACAATCAATTCCTTCCATAGGTGCCTTTTGTCTTTTATCTATTACTTGAGGGGGTGGGCCTGATGATTGTAGTGCTCCCAGTACAACCCTTACTTAGACGCTACACTTCCGTTATTTGACGATTTTAAGGCCTTAGGTTTAGCATAATAAGCAATATATAGTGTCTAAGCAGTGGTTTCAGTCAGAGCACTACAATCATGAGTTCGAATCCCGGGTTGTAGTGGAATGGCAGAAAGATGAAGGGTTGATTGTGACCAGTACCCTGCATTGCTTCTAAGATAGCAGTGGCCACTGGCGAAGCCCGGACTAGTGTTGACTGCATCCAGTCTTCCCCAAGAGTGTCTGACTGCTGTGCTGTTGTGCTGTGTGAGAGATGAGATGATGGCAACTGCAAGTAACATAGGGAGAAAGTGAAAGGCAGGCATCCTTTGAAAAATTACTAATTTCCCAAAGAATGCCTTTCCATGAAAAAATAGGAAAAAAATACTTTGAATAAACCGCATGCAAAGCTTGCCCCGCGGCTGTTGGGACGTGCGCACGCACTACTTTTTGACTATCCTAATCCAGGCTGGCCAATCATCTCCCCGTGGCTGACCCAGACACGACCACGCTGTAGACGCTGGAATGAATTCCACCCTCTCACGCTACAGATGCCGCCCCTCTGGGCTGTAGATGCACGCTATTCTAACTTCTAACTCCCTCCAACCTATCCACCACTAGCTCTATCCAGAATATACTAATCCTTTCACCTGGCGTCCCTCCTCTTCTTTTCCTTCACGGAACCGGTCCTGAAGATAGCATCGACAAGGTTTCTCTCCTGTTACCTTAAACCACTGTGATACGGTCACTCGGTCGTTCCGTTGAACATAGGCTCAGAAGACGAGGAGAAAGGGAAATGTGAATGAGGTGCGACGTTCTGTCGGCATTTGATTTGTGAGGAAGCTGCTCCTGTAGTCGACCGTCATCAGGGCATAGTCCTCTAGTGTCTAAATAGTGGTTATACTCGGATCACTAAAATTATCAGATTGAATCTCAGGTCAGAGTTGTGGTAGCCCGCATGCAGTACTGCTGCACTGACTCATCCTCTCTTCGCTCGCCAAGCCTTTGGTTAACCGTGCGTCTTTGTCAATCGCCGCATGACGCCTGCGATATCCTGTTGGTCCTACGCTCCTCCGGCGACTCGCTTCCTGTGATGCATGTAAGTTCGAGCTAATCAGTGCGGACCATTCCACCTGATTGGCTGCACAGGGGACTAAGGCCAGTCCGCAGTCAAGGCTTTGCAGCAGCGAAAACACTGACTCCCCAAACTTGCCCGAAGACGCAGTGGTTGCTATCGCTGGGCAGAGCCTGTTGTCAAGCTCTTTTCGCGTAGTAAAAGCTATTCTTACCAATTCTGTCTTCCCTGGCTTTTGACTTGGGAAAACTCCTCCTTGTCGACACAAACACTTTCAACCGAGACATCACAATGATGGTTTTATTGGGCACAGAACCCTTTGTTGCTGCCTAACGCAGCAGTGGCAGTTGGCGAAGCCAGTGTTGGTATTCAGTGTGTCCAGTTGTGCTCGAGAGTGTGACTGGGTATTAGAGAGATAACAGTTGCTTTTTGAAGCGAGTTCAACTGTCCGGCTAGTGGTGTATTACAGTGCTCGAGGGGATATTGCCTGGCTCATAATTCAAAATGGATTGTCATTTGTCATTTTTAGGATTGTCATCTGTATTTTTAGGAGAAAAACTGTCGCTCGTGGGGGAAGTATGTGAATGATAGGGGCATGATGCTTCTGTTAATGTTGACGGTAGCCATGGCGTCCATGACGAGTAATATGTACATCCGAAGGACCATACGAGGGGGAGACCTCGGAGTCACGGGAACGTCCCGAAGAACCGGAGATGCGTCCATGATACGTCTTTGCTGTGGCAAGAGCAAAGGTGCCCGCCACGTCGTCAGCAATTGGTCGATACGAGAAAGGGTGTGACAGGACAGCGTAGGCTAGAACCTTAGGTGTGGTAGATGCGACCTCAGACGCGATCAGCGCAGTTCACATAGCGAGCAGAGACGTCGGAGCTAGGCAATGTCTTAACGAATTTGGTAAAATACTAATAAAAATCCTACTTAAAAATTACTAATAGTATATATTTATAGCATTTCTAGCATTTGGATGTAGAGCGCTTCAATTTTTGGATTCGGAACACTTCAGTGATTGGATTTGGAGTACTTAATCACGACGATCCTCATTAAATCGGTCTAGGTTTGCCTTAAAAACATCCACGGAAGGGGACATGACAATATCCGCAGGAAGGGCATTCCATGCCTGGATTACCCTCTTAGAGAAAAAGAATTTTCTTGGGTCAAGTCTTGCCCCAGTCACACGTAATTTGAGGGGGTGTCCTCGCTGCCTAGAGGTGGTGGCCCGCTCAAAGAAGTCATTTGTTTGGAGGTAGCAAACCTGACCACGCAACACGCGACATGCCTAGATTAGGTCCCCACGTAGATGCCTGTAATCCAGAGGAAACAAGTCAAGATTTACCAATCGGGTCTCATAAGGGAGGTTCCGTTGGCCTCGTACTAATTTTGTTGCGCGTCTTTGTACCCTTTCGAGGTTTTTTTTGTCTTTGGCTGGCCAAGGTCTCCAGGCTTGGATGGAAAATTCCAGTTGGGGTCGCACAAACGTGCCAAAGACCTTGCCAAATACAACTTTATCAAACTTAGCAAAGGCGCGCTTGGTTAGATACAAGCTCAACATTGCGGATTTAGCAACCTTCAGGATGTGGAGTGATGGCTTTAGTGAAGGCGTGAACCACACCCCCAGGTCTTTCTGAGCCTCTACCTCTGGCAGCGGCGTGTGATTCAGGTAATAAACACTCCGAGGTGCAGTGCTGGTTCTACCAATGCGAATTAGGTTGCATTTGGCCACATTGAATGGCATGAGCCAAAGGTTTGACCATTGCTCCAGTTTATGCAAATTTGCCTGGAGGTTTAATTCATCGCCTTGGTGCGTCTGACCATTCAGAGTTTTACGATTTCGCAGTCCAGTCCCCTTATGCAGTCATCAATATATATAAGGAAGAGTATAAACCAAGAACAGATCCCTGTGGAACCCCGCTCTCAACTGCTACCTCCGCTGACCGCTGTTCGCCAATACATACGGTCTGGGTACGACCAGTCAAGAAGTTTGCGATCCACTGCAAAAGGTTGCCCCTTACCCCTATGCGGCTGAGCTTGTATAAGAGACGTTGATGGGGCACCGTGTCAAACGCCTTCTTGAAGTCTACGAAGACTGTATGCACCGTATTCCCTTCATCGATCGCTCGGGTCCATTGTTCTAGACACTAATACAGATTTGTCAAGCAGGGCCTTTACCTGCGGAATCCGTGCTGCTTATCAGAAAGAAGTTGATGCTGCTCCAAAAAGTGCATCAGCTCGCGTCTGACTATGCGTTCCATAAGCTTGCAGGATATTGAGGTGAAGCTGACCGGTCTATAGTTATTTGCGGTCGCCCGACTCCCACTTTTGTGGATGGGTGAGATCCACGCTGCCTTCCAATCGGGTGGCACTTGTCCAGTATAAAGAGAAGCTCGGAAGATTAGGTACAGGGGTACCGCCAACTCTATGGCTAGCTCTTTTAATAGCTTTGCAGATATCTCATCCGGACCTGACGACTTCGTTTCTTTAAACTGTAGAAGTTCTCGCAGAACGGTAGCTGAATGCGTAGGTGAAGGCGTAAATAATATAAACTTGTGAGCATCAAACACACGGCACAGTAGTCGCAGGCTATTAAGCCCACCTCGGGCCCAGACCAAATTGGTCTTAATAAGCGGCTGGGCTTATTAACCGTGGGCTTAATAGCCGGCGACTACTGTTCTACGATCATTTTTCTTAAACCAGTACGACACTGAGGAACGATGAACATCAGCGGGCGCCTAACAAGGTGCCTCGTCCCAGTCGACAGGCGGTGTCTACCATGTGTGTTACATAGAAAACTGGAAGCAAGTACGGTGACTTGCGTGTACACTAGATTATAATGAAAGTAGAATGGTACTGCAGCTGTCACCCTCTCACCCGTACCCGGTCAACTCAAGAAGCTCAGAGAGGAAAGAGGGCGCGAGCGATCGGCGCAGCCGACCCTAGGCGTTCGGCTACACCTGTCTCGGTTCACACGGAATGGGTCTGCCACATTAAGAAGAAGCCAGTACAGCTTGACTCTCAGGCCGCCAATCAGCTAGCCACTTCACACAAGGGTCTGACAATGCGATTTCTCGCTAATAATAGATGTGACGAATTAGGAGTCCTCGCTTGGAAGTCTGGAAACGGAGGAAATAACTTTGCTCTCATGGTGAGTATTTTGGGTTGACACAGACTGAAGTGGTGTCCAACCCGAGCCTCGAGCTCGCAACCTTCTTGATCAGAGACAAACGCGAGCAGCGAGCTCGTTGTCTCGCCAGTTTAGGTCAGGGGATATTGACATCAGTTGATGAAAGTTCTCTTGACCACTAACGAAAATTATCCGTCCCGTTCTACCTTGGGCTTTGACAGATGTCCTGGCAAATAGTACTGCCAGCAAAGACAACTATAGTCCCTCGCTACTAATAGACATAGTTTCAGCAGGAAAGTAGAACTCACGTGGAATGAGGAGTAAAGTGGGTGTCCTAGCGTCGGGTTGGCAAGCGAAGATGTCATGTCAGCCACGACACCGCCGCTGTTAGAGTGTGCTCCTCGTAAGGACGGAGTAATTGGAATGCAGTGTGGACTTCTGGGACGTTGGAGCTCGTTGTGGTAATCGGGAAACAGGGAGAAAAGACAGTACGTTTGGTAGTCACGGAAGGGCAGGCTGCTCTTATTCAGGTCCTGTGCGAACTCCACCATGTGTGTCTGTAGTTCCATAAAGTCTAAAAATAATCAAATGATGTCAAATTAGATCAGTCAACAAAGAAGGGGTAGTCGACTAACAGCGCACCAGAAAACAGCAAATAGAAGTGAATATGCGAGATCCAGGAAGTAGTTCGAAATTAGACGATACGATCACTAGAACAAGAATATCGTTTATACGATGTTTCGGATTCTGTAGAGAATCCGACATCGTAAGTTACCGTAGCAAAGTGTGCGCACAGGCCAGAAACAAATATCAAGCACCGGGTCACGAGATCGAAAGACCAAGGGCTACGGCATGAAACTGCTGGAGTCGTTTAGCGGAGCTGGTGTAGTTGTAGAGAAAGCGACTACGTTGGAGAAACCTTAAGATTACTCTGGGCGCAAATGGTCGAACATGCAGCGACGGTAAGGAGAAAAGACACTAACTTCTAGGTTGCAGCACACTCGGCGGGACCCGGCCATATTTTCAAGTTTGACGAGGCAGAGATCCTCGCAAGAGGTGACAACCGCGTAAGCCGCGAGCTGCTCGAGTCATGGTTCTCAGGCCCACAATCTGTGCATATTTCACACGGTTACCTGTGATTTAGGATTCTCGACAGAATCAGAAACGTTGGGCGGATAAAATTCTTCCTCCAGCGATCGCATCATCAACTTCTGAACACAGCAAACGTTGAGTATTGGTAAGTAAATAGACTAAGTGCACTGGAAAAGATTGTAAGTGAAAACTGGAAAAAGTCCTGTAAGGGAAAACTCAATGAACTACGACCACAAAGTACCAAATAATAAGTTTGTCCAAAGGAGTACTAACCACTCCAAAAAACGTAAAAGGATTTAAAAAGCTGAGGTGAGAAAGGAAATTGTAAGAGCCAGTGGCTGTGTCGACCGACCCTGTTTGAAGGCTCTAGCAACGCACTTCTCCTGTTCTGCCCAACGTTGCTGGAATTTAACTTCAAGGTTCCGTTCCAGACGATGAAAACGACACCAAATCACGAAGATAATGAAGGATAGCAGGACAAAAACGACCACGAGGACACCGCCGACGATAATGCCTAGCCTACCATAATCACCAAAGATGGAAATCTGCTTAAACTGGATGCGGCCGGGTCGTTCCTCCAAATACTGTCCAAACTAAAAGGCAAAATGTGAAATTTTAGTTTGTCAGTTAAAGCAATGCCAAAGACTGACAAGCAAGGTGATTGGTGTACAAAAAGGTTAGAGATGCAAGTCAAACCACGGGGGAAACGATGAAAAAAAAAACAGAAGATGAAACTAACCCGAACTTTCACCTCGTACTCTTCGTCCTCCTGCAGGCCCTGTCGACTAAGATCGCAGCGCAGTTCCTCTGCTGTCACCGCCGTTACGTGGCATTCATGCGAGTCACCGATGCGGACCGAGAGTTCCTCGGGGCTCTGCAGGGTTGGCGCCTTGACCAAGCTCTCGAAATGACCATGGAGACGCAGCAGATGATGGTCCCTTGAAGGTGTTACAGCAGAACTGTTTGCGAGAGCAGAATCGCCTGACTCATCTTCATCTTCATTCGGGCTAAGGGCCAAAGGCTCGATCCGAAGGTCATCAGGAAAGGGTAGAACTCGCGGGTTAGACAAGACCTGTAGGGAGCCAAATTAAGTGTCATCAATCACAGGCAATGGGGCTCATCGTCGGCTGGTGGGCATTCTTAAGACACAAATAAGTCACAAAACTGCAAGAAATAAATCAGTACGAACCGTTTTTTTAACTTTGAACTATTCTTCTTATTCTCTTTTAGCCCTAGAAAGTAGACAACTCAAAAGGGCGAGAACGGCAGACGACAGCAGTTTACAAATACCTGTTAAATTTGAATGATTTTTAGACCAAGAGAAATAATTTCAGAGAAAGTAGGTGCGTAAACGTTAAAGGTAACCGAATGCATCAATAAGAAAGCACGCATGACGTAGGCCAGCTCACTATCTGGATGAAACTAATCATAAGATGTGTTTGTTACGATAAGCATGGAGAATATTAGTGTCTCCTGTAATCTTTCAACTTTTTTTTACTCGTGCGCCTAGTCAGCCGTGTTTATTTGATTGGAAGTATCCGAGCAGGATCTCAAATATCGATTACGACTGGCTGATAGAATACATTCTACAGAGAAGAGGGCATACGGTTATGGGCGTACCTGAGTCACAGTTCCTTTAAATAAACACATGAAACATAGAAAGTCCGTTAATGCACTAAAAAAACAGATGCAGACACATGTTTCACAGCCATTACAGATCGTCAGGAGGCCATAGGCCTGTCTTGTACTTCCTTAGGTGAGGCATGTAAGCTCTTCATAATCAATCCTAATTTGTCCGCTCGTCAGTTTTAGCGCTAGAAATACTATCATTGTGGTACTGGTGGTATCGAGATCCAATAAAATTCAATGTGTATAAACGTACGGGAAAAAGTAATGATATTTTCTTGGCCAGCATTAATTTAGGCAAGTTCGGCGCTACCTTCTGCTTCTCAAATTAATAATACTTTACAGGGTTTTTTCTGTTTCAAGGTATGAGACGGTCCTTTATTCTAGGTGTGTACTTTATTTGTTGTACATGCTCCCCTGCTAGTTAACTAGTCCTGATTGGTTTCGATAGGTATTAAGAAGATGTTATGTAAGATAGTTATATCTTTAGATAAAATGGTATGTATTCCTTTCATTATCCCCAGAAGAGAAAGGAGAAAAGACGATTTCTGGGACCAGGGTGTATTTTGGCTGGCGTTTCAAAAGCGTGCTCGATTCCATCGTCAGAGCGTGGTGTGATGGACTCCTGTTCGCGTCAGATGAATTTGTCCTACCATGTGTCAATCGATTGCACCGATCGATTTCTGTGGCTGTTTGAATTGATCGTGCCCTCACGGTCGTCTTAATGAGCTGTGTCATGTTGTTTTTGTGTCTCATGAGCGTTTCAGCCCTATCTGCTCACGGCTGCCGGCTGTCGGTCCTGCTTACCTTTCTCCGCCCGACCTACTGCTCCGTTCTTAGCCGATGTTAGCCTTCTGCGGAGCGCTTGGTAGGCGGGGTGGAGGTTCATGGCTCTGTTTAGTGTGCCAGTCGAGAACGAACTTTCTAGCAGCAATCAGGCCATCTTGTCGTTGGCTCGGCCTATTACCCTTGCTTTTTCAAAGGCGAATTTGTGTTTTTTCTGCTTTACGTGGTCATAAACCAAAGACAGCTTATCCTCGCGGGTGATTGCGAGCAACCTTGTGCCAAGGCGTCTGCTCGTTTCACCGACATGCCTTGCAGTGCAGTCTTGGCAGGGTATGCTGTAGACCACAGCTGATTTTTCTGTCAAAGGTAGCGAGTTTTGAGGCCTCATGATCTGCTTTTGAAACGTCAGCCAAAATACACCTTGGTCACAGAAATCGTCTCTTCTTCTTCTTGCTCTTCCGGGGATGATAAAAAGGAATATTTTATCTGGACCTCGAATTTTTTCGCAGATTAAACTGGTTAGTATATGAAAGAGATATACGAACCTCTAGTTTGCCGACTACTAATGCACTCTCAACGTTGTCTAAGATGAAGCCATAAGGGACGGTTAAAGGGCCGGCTGGTAGTGGAGGTTGGGATGAAGAAGCCGCATCATCAGCGAACACCGCGTCATCCACGTCAATCCCGACGGCGACAAAACGCGGTTCCAGAGAGGACAAACGTGTACTGCGAACGACTGAAGTGGTGAAGGACGAGCCGTTTCTTGTGCTAGGATCCGCTGCAAAATCCCACTGGACGGGGGAAGATGATGACGAAATGGCGGTGGCCGACCTTGTGTTCCGATGCAGGGCAGATGGATTCTCCGGTGCCTGGAGACCAGGGCTTATGCAGCAGAGATGTCCCTGCGAAAATTGGCAGCTCTAAGAGTGGAAATAAACTCTGATTTAGTGGGGACTTTGAAATAACAGTGATGGTAGAGTCAAAGTTCGTATGGGGGTGAGCAGTCAATAAATGGCAAAATTCAGAAGGACACCTTAAACTGATAGCATTTATTGTTGAGAATGGTCTTGAAGGCAGTAAATTGTCGAACAATGCATCAACGAATCAGTAGATTTAAGAAAACTCAAAATGGCGTAGGAGGCCGGATTCTCATATATAACTGTTGTATCGCTAGGCTTGAGAAATTTGTGACATGGCTTTATATTGAATGTTATCCTAAAATTTTTCTTCTTTTTGGTAATGCATAAGTAAATATGAGTTCGGATGCAAAGATGAGAATATTAAGGTCAGTATTAGTCAGCTTATTTGGAGTAAATGAACGAAGCCCCGAAAAACTCCATTGAAACGGTACAGGAATGCATAAGTTTTTGTGAAATATGCAAACATTGTTACAGATCGCTTTTTTTGTGAAAAAGCGCATAGAAATAATTTGGAAATATGAATTGCTGAAAAGATGAGGCATTTAAGAATGGCAGCGTACAAATGTTCACGGTATATCCAGTTTGATGTTTTGCGTAAAAGGAGAAGATATGACCAAGGGAACAATAAAGTCATAAGTCCATTGAGCGTATACAAGACGCTCAAATACTTACTGACATATACTCCCAGCCTTTGTAGTAGAAGACAACCAGCGGATTAGCGATCACGTCCAAAAATTCACCGAATACGTGGATCAGAGTTCCCCCGCTAGATTTTAAAGTAAAAATATGCATTGGCTACTGAATAATGAATTAGTAGGCATGTTATAAATAAGTAGCTGAGGGTCTGTTCAAGATGGTTACAGGGGGCGAACATACCTCATGAGGACGCTGCTTGTTGCAACCCTTCCAATCACCGGATTCGGAGTAAAAGAAAATTCGTATCCGGCAAACTCGGTCAGCGTAGCATCGTGTTGCAGGACAAGAGTCGACTTTATTCCTATGCCTTCCATGTCTGAAATCTCTCGGGCGGACAGAACGGATTGAATACCGATGGTGGTGCACAGAAGCTGCTCCGGTGTTAGTCTGCAAAGAAATGGGCGCAAAAGTATATAAATGCTATAAAAGCGAAATAAAAAGGCGATAATCTATGACACAGGAACCGACGATTAACTTGGTTGGGAGCGGCCAGTAAAAGTAAAAATTACTAACATTTTAGCAGTATTACCAGTATAAACGAACATACAGTAGTCGCCAAGGGCCAAGCAAAGTTCATAGTGAAATTTGACCTGGTACTTTAGTAAAATTATTTTGATTAATTCAGTTTATTGAATGCTGCAAAAGCTTTTTCCTCAGCTAAATCGTCATTGTAGTTGTGTTTATTAAGAGAAATGGCCATTAGTTTATGGGGAAATTGGGAAAAGTCTCATGTGGAAGGAATTTCATATGCTTCAGAAATTTGAAGCATAGTTTTCCCGGTGAGAACTTGAAAATAGTAATGCAAAATTTTAATGGATCCATAAAATTTCATGAGTGCTCGTCAGTTGCATCCACTCAGTGCGTTAAAGGTTCATGAACGAGAAAATTACGAAATTGAGTTTGTACAGAAATGTCATAGGTCATAATCACTAAGGCTAATAAAGGCTAATTAGTAAAGAAGGAAAGTTAAACGAGGTGGGGGGGACAGGGAAATTGGGTTGCGGGAATAAAAGGGGGCAGGGGAATGCGCAAATCTGGGGGCCTGTAGTTACCAAGGCAAGGCCAGGTTAACCACATGCTCCAACTGTTTGCATAGGTCCGGTTTAAAGCGTCTTATACAGGCTGCCTCCAGGTAGCGCAAGATTCGAGATGTTCGTGCTCGAACAAGAACTCGGAATGAAGTTATAGGGTCTACAGAATGACCCGTGTCCAGCAAGTGTTCTGTAATAGAGGAACGAGGGGATCGGTTTTCTTGCTTGAATAACCAACTAGGCAGGTGCTCCTTGGCTCTGGCTGCCAATCGCCTTTGCGTTCGCCCTATGTACTTGCATCCGCAAGTGCATGTGAATTCATAAACGCACTTGGAGGTGGCGTGCAAAGGTAAGGCATCCTTAAAACAAGGAATTGTCAAGGGCTTTGTTGGAGAGCAGAATATAAGTTCAGCGGCGTAATAGGTTCTTTCTATAGCCGTGAGAAGGCGCCTCTTAATAGTGTTTAAGATGTTTTCATCCTTGAAGGGCAAGGATACAAATACTGGCTTTTTAGGAGCTGAATGTTCGTTCACTTTGGGTCGCAAGGGTTTGCTATATTTGTCTATAAACTGAGGTGGATATCCACGGTTCAGTAAAGTATCTTTGAGACAGCCTAATTCTGCGTCCAAAATATCCTCAGAACAGATTTTTCTAGTCCTCTGGAAAAGGTTACATACCAAGTTACGTTTCCATTGAATGGGAACAAAACTTAGATAATGTAGATACTGACCTTTCCAGGTATTCTTGTGGTAGACCCTAAGTGAAATGGAGCCATCTGTCAGTCTGGACAAGTGGACATCGAGGAAAGACAGTTGGTTAGCTCGTTCTGGTTCCATAGTAAATTTAATCTTTGGATGCAGCTTGTTCATTGTGGACAATAATTCCTCAGCTTCTTTCATGTTCTCCACAATCGTGAAAACATCGTCTACATATCGTCTGTAGAGTGTTGTGTGGTTCAATTTTGCGAGTACTTTTTCTTTCAGATGGCCCATGAATATGTCTGCAAAGGTTGGTCCAAGCGGGCTTCCCATTTCGACTCCGTCAATTTGTCGATAAAATTGGCCATCAACCAGAAATTGGACATTCTTGGTACACAGTTGCAGTAATTTCCGTAGTAATTGCGGGGACAGGCGTGTGTCAGATGAATAAGCACAAATAATGTCTATGGTTTCATCCAACGGCACGTTGGTAAACAAGGACTCAACGTCGAGGGATATCATACATTTGTCATGTATATTTAGCTGCCTGATCTCATCAATAAACTGGAAACTGTCTTTTAATGTGAATTTGGAAAATCTTTGGCGAATTGGCTCCAGTTCCTTTACTAGCCAATGCGCTAGTTTATGAAAGGGTGAGTTCGACTTTGAAAGAATAGGTCTTAAAGGAATACCGCTTTTATGGGTTTTCGGTAATCCATAGAGCCGTGGGATGTGGGAACCTCTGGGTTTTAGCGACGAAGCAGTTTTGGTATCAATCAAATTATTGTCCAACATAAGCTTGATACTTTTCCAAGCTGAATCTTCTAATGCCTTTGTTTCATCTTTGCTTTTTGATTCTAGACGAAATTTGCTTGAATCATCTAAGATGGCTTTCATTTTATTGGCATAGTCCTTGCGATTGAGAATAACTACTCCATGCCCTTTATCCGGTTTAGTAATAACTATTTCTTTGTGACGTTTCAACTCGGATAGAGCAATTGTATGGTCTTTGGTTATAGGAGAACGTTGTGTTATTGGAGCTCTCCGGTACTGATAGGCAATGTCCACAAATTTTGCTTTCATCCATCCTTGATCATCACTGGATCTAGGTTTACGGTCGGACAGTTGAGAGTATAAATCTTCGAATTGAGCTTCAACGTCTACAGGATTTATTCGATTGTTCGGCAAACAAAAATCAAGTCCCAATGACAGGGCCTCTGTTTGCAACTTATTGAGTTGGATGTCAGAAAGATTCAAGATCAATTCATCCGGGTTTGAAGGGAAGATCTCCTCGGTAGGCTTATTACAAATTGACTTGAGTAGTTTGCGGCGCAACGTTTCTCTGGTCTTCCTTTGTATGATATATGCATGTTTTCTGAATATGCACCAACAATAAAAACCAATCTTGTCTAGAATGTGATTGGCCTGATGCAAAAGAGATTTGTTATGATCCAACGACTGAATAGAATCCTCTATTTTTGATTGTGTAAGTCGGTCGAGGTTTTTTAAGGTTGGGCGTACTTTCCCACGTCGAAAAACTATGTAAAACTCAAACGGGTATTCCTTGTTTATGAGACAATTCTGTAGAAATTCAATTCGTGTATTCTCCTTCGTAATTCGGCATCGTAATTCCAAAAGTCTTTCCAAAGACTTGATGGTATCCAAAGGGAGGTGCTGTTTCAGAAATTTGAAGCATAGTTTTCCCGGTGAGAACTTGAAAATAGTAATGCAAAATTTTAATGGATCCATAAAATTTCATGA
>JAYGXS010000600.1:0-23112 GCA_036362985.1 Ligula intestinalis
ACAAGATAACGAATAGTCAGTTGAAATTTGCTAAACGCATGAAAAAACAATGATCACAAGCATTATTTCAACAGGAACCGCATGACAACAGGTAACATTCCATCCCAGAAAACCATTGACAGCACTAAGAGTAGAAAGTCTTAGCTCTTGTTGGAAAATTCGATAGGCAGCCCGAAACATCGAGTGTTGGCGAAAATCATGATAGACTTACGTGTAAATAAATCTTGCTTTCTCTTGGAAGCCCGCTGACCACATGTGACATAGGGTCTTGGATCTAAGTTGATGGTACGCGGCTGGAATTGATTTAATGCAGAAGCATCAACTTGGTAGATGGTCGTGTTTCCTACAGACTGGCCGATCACGGCCCCAGATGGTAGCTCACCCAAACGGACCTGTATCGGTCGAACAGGAAGTGCTCCATTTACGGGCGTCGTCAAGAAAAATCTATTTGAAGGCGCAATGTGCTGAATAGCACCAGTAGGAGAATTAAATTTATTCGTCGGAAAGCGGATTCCAGCATTTGCCAAACGGATCGTCTTTGTTGGTGCCATCTGATTAATACCTGCTGCTGCAAGTTTCTTGCGTTGTAAATTCGCCGCCTCAGTCGGCATAACTGGCCTCGGTTGGCAAGTTTCACAGAAATAAGGCTTTGGCAGGATGGTTGCCGGTGGCGTCATGCATTCAGCGTGTTGAAGAATTCTAAATATGGACGACAACAGAAAACATTAGGTCACATGTCTTAATTTACATTTGTTGCCAATGCATTGTCAGTAAAAGGGGAAATGCAAAACTCGTGTTTTTAAGTGATACTCACCCATAATAAAACAAAAATAAAGCAAGACCTGGTGCATAACGAAATTGTACTTGTGAGAGCTGATGCTGTAGGCAAAGCAATAAAGCTACAAAGTTGGCACTGCTCAGCACCACTACTCAAGAGAGAACGCAGTTGGAAAATGAATATGCACTTACCGACAGCCAGTGCATTGGACAAGACATCCGTCATCGTGAGTGAAACCACAAATGCAGCGGAATTGGGCGGGAACCGCGGCTGGAGGATTC
This sequence comes from Ligula intestinalis, assembly GCA_036362985.1. Taxonomy (NCBI): domain Eukaryota; kingdom Metazoa; phylum Platyhelminthes; class Cestoda; order Diphyllobothriidea; family Diphyllobothriidae; genus Ligula; species Ligula intestinalis. The sequence goes on from JAYGXS010000600.1 coordinate 1,060, forward strand.
TGCACGCTGTTGCCATCAACAGAAATGGGCGGCATGTCGGTGCGCAGTAGCACCGGTTGCGGAGCGACAGAAGTTACCCTGTGAATCTGGACCGACGCCGCTAGACTGCCCCGTGTAGGTGCTAAAAGTATTGCTCTCCCATTCGTGGGGGTGACCTTGCAGGTAGTGCCAGGGAGGTGTGGTTGAAACTGATTCGCAACTTGGTGCCCGTTAGTTGGGGAAACATATGGCTGCTTTATAATCGTTACGTGTGGTACGCCTGAACTTTTGGTGGTTCCGGAGGAGCGTTCCACCAAACTATCTGAAATGCATAGGTTGTCGACTGGAGAATCAAAATCTCTAAGACAGTCGACGTGCGACGACTCAGGACTATCGTGTTTAGCAAGCGCTAATTTGGCCAAAAGAGCAAGTTGATTGTCACCATTTTCCGGACAATTTCTAGATTCGCCTTGGTTCATTTTGGCATAGCTATGATCCTAAAGGAAATGCCGTCAAAACTAAAAATTTGCGTACGTTATATGACAAGCCTGTCAAAGATGCTGATTCACCAAATGTAACAGCATGGAAGGGATATTCGTCGGAATCGGAGCTAAAAAAGTAAATAGTCCTCAAAATAAACGTACCCATTAGACGAGAAAGAGCAGAGGACCCTCTTTCCAGACCATATTTTGGGTGGCGATCCAAAAATGGGTATGTTTTTGTTGTGCTCATTAATTACAACGTTGCTTCCTACATCGGGGACAAAAGGGATGGGCTCTCCAAATGTCCCCTCAGGTGAATCGGTATCATGAGGTGGAAAAGAGTCGGGAACCGTTAGGTCTAACGACGAAGTACAGCTAATATTTAAGTCCATAGTTCGAATTCAGTCATACCTAGACAGGTAAAGATAGAGAAAAAGCTGTATGTAGGCTTAAAATACACACATAAGAGGATATTGGTCTTTGAATTATATTAAGAAGACATTGATTTTTAAAAAAAATACGCAATTATGATGGAAACTTACTTCCGATTCAGTCTGAAGCGTAACAAAATTGCTAACCACAACAACACACTATACCCACAAACAAAGAATCAATGCAATTGAACCGGGCTTCAGGTTATGGTATCCGTCGTTTTAAAGAACGAATAAACCGTGATCCAAGCCCACAGCCAGTATTTTGACTTCCAATGAGTACCTGACACCGGACTAAAAGTACACTTTATACTTCTCATGAAATAAACCTTTAACATAGTTTAACACACACTTATGTGGATCCTTTATTCCAATTAGATGTTGCTGATAACTTAGTTATTTCGGAACGGACCAAATATTCGGAATCTAGAATACTTGGATAAATCGATGTGAAAAGCTGCGAAGAAAGAAAATATAACCTTAGCATTAGATAAATGAGAATCAATTTTGAGGACAGAAGGCTTCGCATAGGTAATAAATTATTGCAGATTGTGATTTGCCTGTTAGCAAGAAAGTGTGTCAAAGTCATTTATATTTTCTTTTGGCATAGCCAAAAACATTTGCCGTTTTTTACAGCATAGCTTGTGTATTTTCCGTGTATTAATTCGTCGTAAAAGCAGGCGTTCAATTATGCTACTTCCCGTTATTTTTAGATGGCGGACAGAGTTGGATTTTGCCGCCGATTAAAAATCCAACTTTTAGCCCTGTCGTATGAACCGATTTTCAAGGAACGGAACACTATCCTCCAAGAAAAAGTGGGAAGAAATTTATTTGTATGATTATTTAGAGAGTACTTTTTTTAAACTGCAACATAATGATGGTGCTCAGATTTCCTGTCTGCCATTTGCTCTCCCATATCTTACCGATATACACATTCATGAATCTAAGTGCACTAACATATGCACAACAATATGAGATCCGCCTAAATAACCTTAATCTCTAGCCTTATAGACAGTTACACAGAGATTTGATGCACACCTTCTCTATCCTGCGTGGCTTGGAATGCGCTCTCATAAGTGACGACTTTTTTCCAACTCATCACTACAAATAATCTCCGGGGACATCCCTTCAAACTGTATGTGCCCGAAGGACAATTACATGTGAAGAAGTATTTTTTCTCTAATCTGGTCTTGGACCTGTGGAATAACCTACCTGAGGTGATTTTTATGTCCCAATCTGTGGAAACATTCAAACACCGACATGATATACACATGCTACAGCACAAAGTGAACTATGTGACAAATTGACCTTGAAACACCACTACACCATCTGATGGTCTATGTTTTCCTGGCTGAAAGCATGCTAACATTGTTTTTACTTGCTTGGATTCTGATGTGACAAATAGGGACTTCAAAGGCACAAGCCTATTATTTCTCAAATATACTGACCGACTAACCGACTTTCTTAGGGCCCTATCAATGGTACACATTGTTTCCCAGGATCGGACTGGAATAATCGTTCTTTATGTTTCGTGGCCCTTCAACTGCCGAATGACTTAGCTGCCCTCTCTCAGACACCACAAGCATACCCTTTATAGTGTTCTTTTAAATATCAGATCCTTCCCTAATAAGATACACTAGACTTCAGACCTTGGTCTTTGTTACCTGTCTAGCTTTTGTTTATGTCGCTGAGACAAAGACAATACCTTCTGTAGCCGACTCCGAACGTTCAGTCCTACATTATAAACCCTAAGTTTTACCCTCTGGGATGTGACTGCAGCCATTCGTCGTTATCGTCAATCTTATAGTTCATGACCAGATGGCGTCCCAGTTAGCCTTCTAAAAGCTAAAGCGAATGATAGTTTCCGTCTATCCTTTGTTAGGTATTTAAACTTGCTCTTAAAAGCGAAACCTTTCCTACGTTGTGGAAGGAATCGCACATAATGCCTATTCACAAGCATGGCCGATTGACGTCATTCGACAACTTTAGGCCAATAAATACACTTCCCGCAGCCTCGAAGATCTTGGAGACCTTAATCAAAGATAAGATGATGCGTCACTTGACAGAGAACAACCTGCTCAATACAGCTCAACATGGCTTTCTTGAGAAACGATCTTGTGAAACCTGTCAGCTCTCTTTCTTTGATTATGTGCTGCAATCTTGAGACAGCGGTTTTGCCACTTACAGCGGCCATTTTGATTTTACAAAGGCATTTGATCGGGTCGATCATAACCTCCTCCTTCTAAAGCTAGTCTTCTTCGGCATAGTTAGCAAGCCTTTGAACTTTATATCTTCCTATTTGGATGCTCGCACACAACAAGTAAAAATTTCCAATGTTATCTCCAACCCCACGCATCTGATGAGTTGAGTTATACAGGGTAGTGTAATGGGTCCGCTCATATTTTGCCTCATTGTCAAGGACGTTTCAGATTGTTTTCAGTATGGTAGACCCTTCATGCAGGCTGATGATTTAAAAGTCGCTTATCGATATAAACCGGCAGATCGCAACATCGTGCTCGAGCTGATAAAAAGGATCTTCAGGCCTTCACCCAGTGGTGTTGCACATGGCGCCTCACCCTTTTATGGCACAAATGTTCCGTTATGGTTGTTGGCGATGATCATTAACCAAAATTAAGCATTGACGGCCACGAAAGAAATGGCCCAGGAGTTATGATGGAGTTGGGCATATCCTACTCTAATAGTCTCACTTTGTCAGAGCACTGTGCCATGATAGTCTCGAAAGCACGCCAAACCACAGGATTTATCCTTAGAAATGTTAAGACTTTCAAGATTAGAACTAGCCTTTATAATATGTACGTGAGACCTAGTCTTGAATACTACTCGCCCCTATTCATCGTCTGCGCACTAGTGAACGGACGAAAAAAGAATCGGTGCAGCACTTCTTCACTTGAAGAGGTTTCACTACAGAACACCGTAACCTAGCCTACCAACAAAGGTGCGAACTTATAAAGCTGGATCCCCTATGGCTTCGTCGATTGCAGAAGGGTCTATTTTTACTGTTTAAACTTTTGAATGGTCAAACCTTTAATCGTCTTAGTACAATAAGGCAGCTTGAGCACTCTCGACGCCCCAGTCATCGAGACGTATTTTATTTCTTCCTATGGCACGCACAGTTAAGTTCCGGCAATTCTTTTCAGTAAATGCCATATCAATCTGGGATAAGCTGCCCTGAAGTATTGAAACCGAGAAAAGCTTCTCTATGTTAAAGAGAGCTATTACTAGTTTTCTACATTCAGGACAATTTTCACGAATTTTGGGTGCTGACTCGGTGGAACCTCTCTTTCACTCTGATGGAGTTCGTGGACTTTGAACCCCGCCAGGCTCCATGCTGAAGATAATGCTGCTGAAGCAGCAGCCCGCAGTCTGCTAACCCTTCAGCCGATAGCGCGCCATTCGGGTCAGGTACGTATGCAGGGCTCCAGTCAGTCACGTTAATTTGTCCTTTTATTTTCTTATAATCTCCTTTCCATACATTCCTCTCAATTATTGTGCGAGCGACGGGTACCAAAAAATGGCTGTACGCCCAGACAAGAACACAGTGATCACTTTGGTTAAAAGAAGTCTGAGTATTCAATCCAAGGATACAGTTTTCGTCTCTTCTGATGACAAGATCCAGGCAGCTAGGTTGTTGGCCAACTCGAAACCACGTGTCCATTGTGACATGCTGGGTAAGAAATTCGTCATTTACCAAGTTAAGTAGTTTCTGTTCGAATGAGTTCTCTGATTGAGAGCTGTGCATTAAATCCTAATCTATGTTGGGAGCGTTAACATCTCCAAGTATAAGGACATTTTTTCTACGGCAGATCTCTTTCACATCAGAGATAAGTATATCGTCCGCTTCCGATCTTTGTCCTAGTGGTCTGTATACCAGAACAATATGGAGGTCAGGTAGGTTAGGTACTCCTAGTTTACAACTAATTATTTCGCAGGAATTGTTTCTGTGTAATGACAGACTATCTAGGACGTAGTTGATACCAGCTCGTATGAACATCGCGATTCCCCCACAGTTACGTCCCTTTCTTTCCAAGCGGATAAGCTGAAATCCTTCCAGCCTGACTTTTGCATCTGCTATTTGCACAGTTAACCATGTTTCAGTAAGCGCTATCAGGTTCGGTTGCACATGGTCCACGGCGAGTTTGAGTTCATCCAGTTTGTTAAATAGACTGAATACATTTGTGTACATCATTGTCATGTTCTTGGCTTCACTCAATTTTGCCTTGGTCACCTTTATTGCTGGTCGTGATGGCGAGATCCAGCCTTCATAGATTTTTTGGAGATTTTCACGTTGGGTTGATTGCTTGGCCGTGTGGTTTTGTTGGGATGACGGGCGTCCTCCACAGAAAGGGCCTTTGACGTCGGAAAATTACCCCATTGCGTATTTCCAGGCCCTTCTCTCCGTTTTCTTTCAAGATGGCTATGTCTGCCTTTAAGGCCCTCCATTTCATCCTCTCCTTTACCGTGTGCACTGGTTAAAAAAGAAACCATCTTATGGTCGGGGATTCCTCCTGCCGTTCGCTCGAGCAGGAGATTTCTCTGAAGTTTACTCCCAAAAATAACTTTTAATGGCTTGGGTTTCCTCCCTTGAGAATTGGAGTTTTCCTTACTGTTTATTCGGAAATGATTGAGTATTAAAAAGTTTTCGTCCTCAATAATTACGTCCTTTAAGCATTTCCTTAAGGCCTTGGTGCCCTTATCTTTTCTGCTCTTTGGACTACCATTAGTTGATTCAGGGAGCCCATGTACAATAATGCACTGTGTACTATCCATCTCAACTTTGTCTCGAGGTATTTGTTGGAAAGTCCGGCTGCTTCCAGCACGGGCCTCAGTGTTATGGCCATGAGGATTTGCAAGGTCAGGTAGTTCCTCATGGGCTGAAATTGGGCGCAGAGTATCAGTCCCACTGACCGTTAGAGATGTTTCTGTGGGATGTTGATCATGGTGCTCCTCGTTGAGGACAACTTGACCATTTATGTTACTTGCCTGATCATTTTTGTGCGTAGACGCTTCGGCGAGGGATGCTGCTGCTGCGTACGTTAGGTCCCCTCCCGCAAGTTCACGCATCGCCAGTTTCTCCTTGCAAGGGAGAAATGGAGAAAATTTCTTCAGCTCCTCCATTTCCAGTCTGAGACTATTTACCACCTTCTCAAGTTTCGTAAATTTGTTAAGAAGGGTAAAATATGATATGCAGGCTTCATCTTTATGAGTTTCAGTCCTTTAACTTTTAAGACTTTTAGTTCGCTTGGCAGGAGGACTTTTCAATAAGCTTCGTGACTGATCTTTTGTATTTGATGACTGAATTTGATCCTTACGGCTGTACGCTTCTATAGCTCCATCGGTTAGCCATTCGACTTCCACCCGAGGCATACACGGTTTGTTTACCGGCCCCGCTGGCAGCTTTGTAGAATTATCGAGAACAATAGTTTTTTCTTCCATTTTAGTTGCAAACGAAACGATTTTATTCAAAATGTTAAATTTGCCTTTGCGACTGTAACGTAGTGTGTTGACTGATATTGAAAATAACGAAAATATGCCGACGGTGTGTAGAGTATTGCAAATATTTGAAGCAGACTGAGTAAACAATTCGCCTAATTGCTTAGAAGCACTTTCAAATATGTATAAACAAAATGCAGGATATTCAGGAACGACTCAGCTGTTTGTAGATCTTCGAGGTCCTGAATAACTGCTTATCTTCAAGAAGGCTTGAGATCCATCTAACTTGGTCTTTTCAGGCTGTTTTCGCTTGATTGTTTGTCGGCTGCGACTTCAGTTCAACGAGTTGAGAAACAAATTCCATTTTGATTCCGTCTTCTGATGAATTTCGACACAATGAAAATTCCCGATGACGAGATTGTTGACTAGCATCCAATGCTTAATAGCTGGAGTCCGCGAGACTGTCCAGAAGCGTGAAATCCCGAAAAGACTAAATCCCTTGGAGTCCGAAAAATTCAAACCAATTTTAAAGGGAGCGCCCAGATAGAGATATTTAAAACGATGTTTTGTCCCCGTTTCTGTCCAGTCATAATAATAATAAGGTTTATTTGTATAGCACATTTTTGGCGCCGTTCTCCGCCCCCCATTTTGCAACCTTGACGATTGGCTTCATTGTCTTTTATCGAGCTCACGGTGGTTCTGCTATTTTCGGCAGCTCCTCGCTGAACTCGGCAGTCCACAAGGTCGCATATCCGGCGTTTCGGTGATGATCACGTGACCTCTGCCGTTCCCTCATCTTGTCGACCGTGTTGTCCGCGATGGCCTCCTCCGGTCTCACCTCCTTGATGGTTGATCATGAAGCCAGTCGGGCGGTATTACAGTGGTGAACGACAGCCTCTGCAATTATATGGTTTCTCAAATTGACAAGAAGCGTTTCCAACATTCATTCATTCTCATCAACAGTCCTGTCTCATTGCACTACAATCAACCCTATCAACCAACCTCCTTAATTTTGCAGAAGCAATTTTTTCTCCCACGTTTTTTTAATTTTAAGCGGGGGTCCGCTAAACTCTGCCCCATTTTAATGGCAGGATAATTTTTAACTGCTTCCTCCTAAGTTCACTATGCGTTTTCAAAGAGGATTAACTTCGATTTTAAAACAACAATATGTTGGTGGGCATTAATTTTATCAGCCAACACCTGTTAACGCTCCCCCTGCCTATGTGGTTGTTCACGGAGAGAAGAATTTATCAACTTTCTAGTTATTTTTCCACAGCACGAAGTTTGCAATGACGCGGCCCTTCGGGACTTAAAATATAAAATATATTTATTTATTTATTTAGGTATCACAAGATCTTTTCTCGAGAAATCCATGTTAAGCTGCATTAAGCAGGCTGTTCTCTGTCAAGTGACGCATCATATTTTCTTTGATGAAGGTCTCCAAGATCTTCGAGGCTGCGGAAAGTGTATTCATTGGCCTAAAGTTGTCAAATGACGTCGATCGGCCATGCTTGGGAATAGGTGCTATGTGCGATTCCTTGCACAACGAAGGAAAGGTTCCGATCTCAAGAGCAAGATAAAATATCTTGCACAATATATGTGTGTTTTGTCCCTTGCCTTCTCCGACTGTATCCAGCAGTCACGCGTACGCCAAAACCCGCCATAACAACTATCAAGATGGTACAGTACTATTGAGAGAAAAAGTAACATAGAAATACACAAAACCTAACAATGGATATTCGAAGTCTAGAGCACTGGGAGTCGGTCAAAGCGGCATGGATCTGGTTTTATAAGATTCCAGAAGGCAGTTCCTGAGGGCTCTCATTGGTCTGAACACATCAGCGCCAAAGGGTGTGGGTGGACGTGAACAGAGACAATACGGTTGCGGCAAGGGGAGAAGTTGCAAGCGTTTGAAATCAGTGGTGGTGGTTGCTGGGTCAAAAAAAGGGAAGAAAAACGGACAGCTGGCTAGCCATCACCGTGGTTGCCACGTAAAAGTACAATTGGAAAATCGAAAGAAGGGGCCAAGACTGGGGGAGGGTAGTATTCAGTCATTGGCTTTGAGTGAGTCATGGGCGGCCAGCATTTCAGGGGGAAGGGGGCAGCCTTCGAAAGAGGTAAACAATCATTTTTTAGGTCGGACGGGAGTTCTGTTGGAGAAGAGATGTGCAGAATTCCAAACTTGTTCAGCCGGAAATAACACCGCCCGCCAATTCTCCACGTACTATCCACGAACTATCCACGTCGGCTCTTGTGATTAAATTACACTCGGCTCGACTAAATAGCATAAGTAGTCGCTAGTGCAGAAATAGTTTTATATCCTCTCCTGTCACAAGCCTCAGTTTCACTACTTCCCTTTTACTGACACTCAAATAAGCAAATCTTACGAAAATCTCTCTTCACAACACCGCCCACCGTTCTCAAGTGAATGTCTCTCTTACTCCTACCCTCAACCTCGCTTTTTACCTCTCTCTCTTTCTCTCTCTCTCTCTCTCTCTCTCTCTCGCTTGCTCTCTTACTCCCTCTCGCCGCATTAGCGTCTCTCAATAACTCTTCTGGCCACATCGCGTAATTTTGGTTATCGAGAAGCTCGAAACCCCTTAGTACCGCGTTGTATTGTGGGAATGTATAACTTCGGCCAGTGACGCCAAAGGACACCAGCCAAATAACGTGCTTGCGTCAGGCTCACGTGATATTGCTTATTCAAATAGTCAGTGTTGGGTAGCCCCCAACTCCTTCGTTTCCATACCAAACTCTTCGATATAAGTGGTTTTATTCAAGCTTCTTCAATCTGGACTTGCTTCAACGATCGCTGTGCACTGGCTCCCCGACACCAAGACCATTCCCGCTTCTGTGCAGACTGGAGAATGTTCCTAAAATCTGGAGCTGGACTAAGGAAGGTTGTTGCTCATGTCCCACTGGATCCCAATATCTTATATATATATTTGTATATTTTAAGGGTAACAGACAAGAAATGCCCTTGAGGACCCTATTAATGTAACGCAAACAAGGTTATTCTTACAGTTAATGTGCAGTTGGATGCAGCACATATGATATCATAACAGAATTTCGAGTGAATATTCACGTAAAAGAATGAAAACGGTCTAAAGCCAGAAAAATTGTTCACAGTGCTGGCAGTAGGAAATCGTGTTGTAAAAGTCGCCTTTTGTCAAATAAAATCACATCAAGTGTTCTTTTAAATTCCGCAATTGTGTCAGCGGAAACCATCTCGCTTGGCAGCTAGTTCCAAGGCCGGACCACGCGTTGACTGAAGAAATATTTTCAGAGGTCTAATCGGGTGCGTTCGTTTGTGACCTTGTAAGGATGGCCACGCAGGTGAGTAATGGTGGCTAATTGGAAGAAATCCTCCAACTTAAGGGAGGAAATGTGGCCCCGGATTATCCGGAATATCCAGAGCAGGCTGCATTGAACGTTCCTGTAAGACAAAGGAATAAGGTCAAGTTTTATCAATCTCTCCTGATATGGTAAGTCCCTGAGACCGTCGACCATCTTTGTCGCCCTGCTTTGCACTTGTTCAAGAAGCTCCATATCTTTCTTCAACCACGGTGTCCAAACTGGCATTCCATGTTCAAGATGTGGTCTCACAAAGTTGCCAAATATTTTTCCGAAGAGTTCAGGTGGAAAGATTTTCAACGCTCGTCTGAACAAGTGCAGGGTACTAGTTGCCTTCTGGACGGACGTTTTACAGTGCTCTGTTTGCATCAAATTCACGGTTGTCCATATACTCAGATCTTTGTGTGTCTCAACCTCGTTTAATGCGGTACCATTGATAAAATAACTGTGTTTCTGTGGCACTTTTCGCCCCGGGCTTATGTGTAGAACAAGACACTTAGATACATTAAAGTTAAGAAGCCACGTGGACGACCAGATAACCAGTTTATCGATGTTCGACTGTAGTCTCTTTGCGTTGTCGGCGCACCTAATTTCAGCCCATATTTTTATGTCATCCGCAGACATGACAGCTGCGCAATCAAGCTCATTGAGACAGTCGTTTACGTAAATCAGGAATAGCAGCGGACCCAAAACTGAGCCTTGTGGTACACCACTCTCGACCATTGTCCATTCTGAGGTTGAGTTTCCGACAACGACCCTCTGTTCTCTGAGGGACAAGAAACTACTGATCCATTTACACATTTTCCTTGGATTCCCACGTCCCAAATCTTCTGCAGAAGAAGCCTGTGTGGTACACTATCGAAGGCCTTTTTGAAGTCGAAGAAAATAACATCCATTGGATAGCCTTTATCAGCGGCCTTTGTTCACTTCTCCTGTGAGTAAAAAGCACTCGTGAGGCAAGAGCGTCCTGGGCGAAAGCCGTGCTGTCCATCACATAGTATTTTGTTGCTTTCTAGGAAATACATTAAATGCTTCTTAATAATGAGGTCCATTACATTGCACGCGATGCAAGTTAAACTGACAGGACGGTAATTTGCGCAATCAAGTCGCGAACCTGCCTTATAGATCGGGGTGACGTTTGCCCACTTCCATTCTTCTGGGAGTTCGCCTTCGTCAAAGGATTTCTGGAAGATGGCAGCCAGTGGTTTGTATAGTTCGTTAGCTAATTCTCTTAGTGCTAGTGCAGGAATTTTGTCCGGCCCGGGTGATTTGGCAGGCTTAAGTTGGAGTAATTCGGCCCTGACAGTGCTGTGTGAAAACTCTAGGTCCTCTATTTTGGGCAATAAGGAGGAGGGTAAGGGTGCAGTTATCGGTCGATGAGAGGACGGACCGTCAGCAAAAGTTGTAAGTTCTCGGGTGTAGACGGATTCAAAGAAATCGGAGAGGAGGGAGGCTTTCACCTGGTCTTCGGTCACCAGTTGTCCATCGGCTGATCTAAGGGCAGGGATCAGTTCCTGAGATCTCTTCGTGCTTCGTCTGTAACCGTATAAGATCTTGGGGTGTTCCAGTGACTTGTGTAATATGTTCAACTCGTATTTCTTGCGCAGTTTAGTAGCTTCTCTTTTACAAATGGTACGTTGTTGCTTATACTCCCGTAAGTGTTTACCGGAGCCGGTTAATCTGTAGCGTCTCCAGCAGTGGTTTCTTTTTTTGAAAGCGGCCTGCAAGTTTGAGTTCATCCACTTCGGGCGATTCGTACTTGTCTTTCTTCTGAAGGGACAGTTGAGACAAAGAGTCCTTTTCAACGTCGAGCTAAAGGTCATTCACTGTTCATTTGCCCCACCTTGGAGATCTGTTTCCCATGATGCCTCTGACATTTCTCTTCTCATAAGTGGGTAGTCGCCCTTCCAAATGTTACTTTCCCATGTGTCGGAGGAGGAGGGTTTGAGAATAGTGAATACTCGAAATACAGCATAATATGGTCGCTTGACCCTAATGGGGGTCGATCCTGCAGGTCAATCACATTTTTCTCCTCTCGGGTAAAGATAAGGTCGAGACAGTTCGACTGTTGTCCTTCCCTAGCCCGTGTTCCAAACGCGACGTTTTGGCAGAGCAGTTTGGCTGTGGTCCATTGTAGTAATTTGTGATTGAAGTTGTCTTGAAGACCCTGTGCAGTCCATGTCTGCTAGTAAACACCAGGAGTGTTAAAGTCCCCAAAGATACGGATGTCTTTTTTCTCACTAACCCTATACAATTCTGCTATGAGGATAGTGTCTTAGTAATGAGAATGGTTTGGCGGGTGGTATGTCACCGAAAGCGTCAGTGGCCTGGCGTACTAAGCAGATATAGTAATATTTAGCATTCCACATCTCGTGTTGGGACCGGAACTTCAGTCGTGGCTGTCAGCTTGCAAGTGACATAGACTATAAGCCCTCCTCCCCTAGTTGTTCTGTCGTTCCTGAAAAGCTGATATCCTCTAAGTGATAATTCAGAACCAGCAATATCTTTTGAAAGCCAGGTTTCAGTTAAAGCCATCATGTCTGGTTTCACCTCATCGACCAAGTTCTTTAGTTCGTCCAGCTTGTTAAACAAGCTTTGTACATTTGTGGTTAGGATCTTTAGTGATAGTTTACTCCGTGAGGCCCAACCCTCATCGTGACAGGTTTTGGCCAGAGGAAGGGCTCCTTGAATTTTTTTATTTGCCCATCTTTTATTTTCAGGCCCTTTGCCCCGCTTTCGGTCCTCTCTCTCAATTCTATCCTTAGTTGCCTCATTTTTATCCGCTCCCTCGGCTCGTATTCTGGCTGAAAAAACACTTGCTTTTGCGAATTTCGTAAGGCCGTTTTTCCTTTTAGCTGTTTTGATGCCAAGCCTTCGTTATTGAATATAACTTTGAAAGACCTTGGGTTTGTTTGTAGGTCGCGGCCTAGGTCTGCTTTACCCAGACGGAAGGCTTTATTTACGGTATAGGTTTCCCCATTCTTTAGGACAGCGCTGACGTATTCTTGTATTCGATCATAGTCGTGTGCAACTCGTTCCGTTGTACTGTCAAACGCGGATTCAGGAGCAACTTGTATGATTATGTTCATTTTCCGATTTATGGACGACTTCTGTAATACCTTACCTATAGTTCTGCTTGACTCGTCTTGAACAACTATGCAGTTTTGTCGGTCAAGGGAAACCCATGATATGTTTACAGTCTTACTGCTATCGGAAGACCCCGAGATGTTGTTAGGAATAGTTTTGACTTTGTGTTTCCGCTACCATCACCAGAGATAGACTTCTTTTGGAGTTTGGGATGTCACTGATCAGGTCTGGCTTCGTGCTGCCCCCCTTCTACATTTGTGGTTTCCTTCTGTGATTTGTATGCAGCCTTAGCATACCCACTAGGAGTGGTTGATGTGCTGGGTACATTTTGCACTTTCGGTCCGGAAAATGAGCCTCTAATTAGCGGGGTTTTTAATTCGGAAAGTTCTTCATCGCGTCTATCACGTTACCTGATCGGTGCGACATTGTGGGCCTCCCATCTGTGCACAGAGAATGAACGCGCAATAGCCAGTGCACGTGCATTCTCTAACGAGTGACTCTCGGTCGTTGCTGAAGTGTCCGAGAACTCGGAGTCATACAACGGTTTAATGTGCTCCGTCCCATCACCCTCCCTGTTGGCAACATGGTTATCAACAGTGTGCTGCAATATTCTGTCCCATGCAAATTCAAGCAATCTTTCTACGGCAAGCGGTCTCCCTGCTTTATTCAGGCGCTGGTATTTTACCAAAAGAGCCTCCCCGATAGCACTTCCCATGGGTATGCCGACTTTACAATCGGTGAGATCGTCCTGGTTTAGTCCTTTCAAGTGTGACCACGAAGATGTCAATTTTGTGGGGGATTCTTCCACGCACAGTGCTGAGTCTTCAACTGCTAAAGTCTTTTCAATTTCAACTGACTCAGGCTCAGCCAATACACCAGTGAGAACATGGGATGAAAGTTGAGAACCTGTAACAGTCGGTGAAGATAGGCCTTCACGAAGGGCGAAATCAGAACTGCCATCCAAATCGGTGGAGTAATCGTAACTCGAATGAAACTGAGTGTCAGCAATGCACACGTGCGCAAAATGAGCCAAAGTTAAATAAAAACTAGGCTGATCACTAGAAACGAATGCGGGGAGGGTGACAAAAACACAGGAGCATCAAAACAACCTCAGAAATATCACAAAAAACTCTGGCGACCCTGATTTGCATATGTTCACATGAAACAGTGGACCCCTTTCCTTAAGTCCATTCATTTGGCCAATGCCGCTTATCTTGAAACCGAAATCCCCATCCAAATTCGGGTCTGCATGCACGTCATTATCCGCAGACGGCAGTTCCCCGTCACCTGACATATATAAATTCACATCTACCTGAGGCATCTCCATAATATAATATGTTTATTATGCCAGTTTACAGGCAATTATAAAGAGTTGGTAATGCACCTCTTGGGCGCCTTCCAACACCTCGAAGACCGGAAAAAACCTAAAACAAACTCCCTATGTTGCGGCCAGTATTCGCACGTAGACTCTTCTTTCTGGCACTCGCGGGATTCATTTTACTCTTGGCATCAAGGACCAACATTTCTAGGCCCGCTTCATGTACATCTAGCTCCGCTTCGCGTTTATCTAGCTCATTTTTCTGTCAATCTTTCGCCAAAAAGCACCTACGTAGGTCGACATCCCACTGCGGGCCCTTTGCATTTAATCTAGTGAATTCCACTGTAAGCTCGGAATAAATAGTAAAAAGTTCATTCGCTTCGCGTCTATCTACCTCTATTCTGCGTCTAGCAGATTTTGCATGGAGCTGAGCAATTCTAAAGGTTTTTAAAGCTTCCTTATTTTTACGACTAGAAAAGCTACAAAAGCTTGACTTACCAGAGCCGGCGTGGAGGTCCGAGGATCTGGCTTCGCCTGAGACCCGTGATCGGCAAAAAAGGAATTTTAATTTTCTTTTGAAAAATGCTTCAAAAGATAAACAACCTATAGATGTTGCTGTTCAGTTTCGTTATCTTGTAGCTTTAATTTTAAAGTTGCAGAAGCCAAAAGACTCTCATTCTGAAGTAAAAACCCTCCGATTCTCGTAAAACATTTTCAGCGATAGAAGTAGACATTATATTCTATCAGCATGAGCAGTCAGCCAACTATTGAAAGGAAAATAAACTTTACCTATGCAGGGAATAAACGCCAATGGAGCGTCGGGTTTTATCTAAAGTAGCAAATGAGAACACTGGCTCCGGTTCAACAGAACCAAAAGTTGTCTCTGAGGCCGGCCCTCCCGCTCAGATAAGCCCACATCCCTTTGGATCAATGTCAGTTTCCCCTGATACTTCTCCCATTCACCTTACTCGTAATTCGACTGAGATTGTAGCCTCGGCAAGTCGTTCTCCTCCTAAGCCAACCACGTCTGTGATAGCTTTAAATTCCGATAAGCCTACGAACGTCCCTAGTAAATCTACGTCAGTTATCAAATTCGGCAGTACGATTACCGATAACAACTCAGTATCTAACAAAGACCCAACCGCTCAAGCTAGCGCTTTTCCTATCCTCAAACCTCATCAACATCCCCAAATAATTCAGTCAGCTAATAAAATTAACCGTTGTTCAAAACCAGTCATGCAATTTTCGAAGGCCAATATTCCGTCAAATTATGATATAATGCCTCAAAATCCTATATTTATGCCCCCTCCTGGTTTTCCCATGCCACACTTCAGCCGCCCTTTCTATGGAGTCCCCTCTAATATGCCTTTCTACAATATGCACCGTTCATTTGATAATAATTACTTGACAAACTGTAGACCAGGGCCAATTTGCTTTCCGCCTTTTGTTTCTCCCATGCCGTTTCCCTTTCCGCCACCAAGTTTTCCTTTTTTTATAAATACTGAGGAGCGTAACCTGAATCTGAAGGATACGCTTAGCATAGTCTCACTCAATGCGAGATCAGTTGTTAATAAGATGACAGAACTTAAAACAGTAGCATTTGAGCTTGATCCAGATGTGCTCTGTGTCCCTGAATCTTGGACACACTCTCTTATTTCTGACTCGACACTCGCCATAGATACTTATTGTTTTTACAGACAAGACCGCATTGAAAAGCGTGGCGGTGGTTGCCTTCTTTATATATAATCATCCTTTGTACATTTCCCGTATCACCTGAGCATTTAGTCATTTTCTGGAAATTTTTGTCTTATTTCAGTCATCCTGCCACACAATAAAAAGTGATAATTGGGTGTGTCTACAATCCTCCCTGTTACTCAAGCAATGTAATGCAGCTGTGTTAAATGTTTGAAAAAGTTGCAGAGACTCAATTCGATGTCAGAACAATTGTAGGTGATTTTAATCTGCCAGACATTGACTGGCATGCAAATACCTGTCCACCAAGATTTCAGAAATTGGTTGACACTATTAACTTTTCAAACATGTCACAACTGGTCAGTTCAGTGACCAGAAACGATAACATATTAGATTTAATTTTTACAATTGATGTCCACCCTCTTTTTATGAATTTTCATCGTGATATTTTCACAAGTGACCATTCCTTAATTCACTGTTGTTTTCCAGTCTTTCTTTCTAAAAAGCCCGATGTAAAATGCAATAACCTCGACTTTGGTAACGTGAACCATGAATTAGTAAATGATTTCGTAAGTAACCTAGATTGGCATAGCATATTTTCAACTAAAGATCCCTACTTCTTCCAGGAACTATTGCAAAACCTTACAGAAAATATTCAGGCTATTACCCCACTTATGATTTTTAAATCAAATTCAGCTTCTTCTACTGTGCCACATTTTCTCCAAAATAGACTTAAGAAATTACGAAAACAACTTAAGGATACGTCTAACAGCTCTTTATCAGTTCACTTAAGAATAGCGCAAATATTTGGATTAGCGCTTAAAATAAGGCTTGCACGAGATAGGCGTAGAGAGCCCACAGCATTCAGTGATGCGAATACTTCCGGATCAGTTGCTCAAATCTTCCGTCTTCGGTCGTCGGCTCAGCTTCAGAAAGTCATTCCAACCTTACTCAATGGCAACAATCATTTTGTTACGCAGGATTTGGAGAAAGCAGCATTGCTTAATTCATTCTTTACCATCGAAACTAGCCCCACTCTTGTAATCCCCCTGCTGTGTAATTCAAATCTCAGTACCCTTAATTTCTCACCCGCTTGTATTCAAAAAGAAATAAGTCGTCTTAAAAATTCACATTCGGTTGGAACTGATAGCATTCCAAACTCATTCATCAAACAATTAAGAGATTTCCCACCCTTACTGAGTAAGTTATTTTCAGTGTTTCTTGAGAATGGCTTTTTCCCGGACTACTGGAAAACTTCTATTATAATTCCCGTATTTAAATGTGGTTCCCGATCAGATATTCACAATTATCGCGGTGTTCATAAAACGCCCTCTCTGGCTAAACTCTTTGAAAAACTAATTGCCAAAAAAATTACAGATTTCTGCATAAACAATAACATTCTCAGCTCCTTACAGCATGGATTTTTACCGGACCGATCTTGTGAAACATGCCACATGTCTTTTCTAAATCTACTTACTTCTCTTCGTAATGATAATCTATCTGTGGTAGTTATCTATTTTGACCTTAGTAAAGCATTTGATAAAGTTCCTCACAGGAGGCTCCTAGCCAAACTAGAGGCTATAGGATTTCGTTGTCCTCTTACTGACTTCATCAGATCTTATCTTTTAAATCGACAACAAAAGGTCTTAGTGGGATCCTCATACTCTACACCTACCGCAATTTTGAGTGGTGTCCTTCAAGGTACCGTGCTAGGTCCTCTGCTCTTTTTGCTTTGCATAAATGATATCTCATTGGGTGTTAAACACTCCCAATCTTATATTTATGCAGATGATCCCAAGTGTGTTTACTCCTTCTTTAACTCTACGGCCGCGAGATGCCTAGAACAAATTCATTCTGATCTGCACGCTCTTTCGGCGTGGAGCTCAACATGGCAGATGGAGTTCTCACCTTCTAAGTGCCGATACATGTGCTTTGGGCCTGAAAGGCTGCCACAACCTGTTATTTTTCAAGGTTACCCAATGACTGAATGTTCCAGTATCAAGGACCTAGGATTAAGCTACACCAATAAATTAGACCTTTCTCCTCACGCCGATAGAATTACAGCCAAAGCCGCACAGATTTGCGGCTTTATCTCTTATAATTTCTATCTTCCTGAAATGAAATTAAGACTTTATCATATGCTCGTGCTTCCCATCTTAGAATACTGTTGCCCCTTTTTCGGTCTCATGAATGAAGGTAGCCGTTCAAAAATTGAACAAATTCAAAAAAATTTCACACGAAAACTGCTGTATCCGACAGCTTCTAATACTTGCTACTCAAATAGGCGTCAATTAACGAAACTAAGGTTCCTTTGGGTCAGGAGATTGAAAGCAGGCTTTTATCTCCTTTTTCAGCTTAATAATAGCACAAATTTACCCAGGACTTCTGTCATTACCCCCGTCAGCCGTCCCTACAACCTAAGAAACTCGGCACTTGTTATACCCCCTCCTGCATCTTCCTCATGTAAACGTTCGTTGTTTTTTGCTTCCAGATATAGCTTTCTTTGGAATAACTTGCCAATCGAAAAAAGGTCGTTAACTAGACTGTCTGCTTTCAAACGGAGACTGCACATTAATCTTAACACGGATTCTATTAACCCTCTTTTCTCCTCATCTTTTCCGAGCAGCTTTCTCCATGACTCCGAGAAAGGACCATTGGGAATTTAGGAGATCTGCTTGAAACTATTCTCTCTGCCTCGTGTCCCCGAGAACCTAGATGTTTCCATTAACCACCGCTGAATCACACGAAGCCATGCGGAAGTACTCAGTCTAAAATGCTGCAGTTTCGTTGAATACTCGCCTTCATCAGACCACCCACACCTATTTCTGCTCTACTACTATGTTCCTACTACTATCTTCCTAAGCAGTTTTTTCTCTTGCACACTTTTTGAACATGGAGGCCCGTTGAACACTGTCTCCATTTTCACTGTAAAAGTTTTTTTAACTGCCATAAATTTTCGTTTTAAGTTCAAAATTACCTGCAAAACATTGCTAAATGTTGCCCCAAAAGGACAATTTCTGCTGACATTATTACGACTTTTTACGTCTACTTGCACATATTGTCAAATTATTTTTTGAATTTTTATTTTTTCGAAATTAACTTTGTATAGATAGTGCCGTACCTGCGCTAAAAATATAAATTCCGAATTCCAAAGACTGAAAATTAAACCTATAGACCAAAGGAACTATTAGAACAACTCGTCTTAGTTTACGAAATCACGGGTGTTTGGTTGGTAAGCAATTTTACTGACTGAAAAGATGGAAGTAGGCTTTTATGCTTGAAGTCCCTTGGAGGCGGAAATACGAAGAAATCTCATCTTCAACCATGTCAGCTGCTACTGCTCGCTGCATAACACTAGAAACAAACGAGATAATTCAACACTTGAATTCGTACTAAAGATCCAAACATATCAAGAAGTGCATGGTAAATTCCATGTGTAAAGTTAGCAACTCAAAACACATCGTGGAAGCGTAAGTGGGGTAAAAAAACTGTTAGACGACTGGAGAGGATAGGGAAAAGTCTGAAGCAGCTGTTGTCTCGGTCGCTTCCACAGATAGGGCAAAAAGGCTGTTAAGTGACCCGAACATCCGACTCGGTGCTTGATACGATTTTCGAGCATAACACTCCGGATGGCAGTCAGGGGTAACTGCTCTCGCTTTGCAGGTGGTATCCACGGTTTTCCCAATTGTCAAGTTCGAACCACCTAAAGTTCTGGTCATCTGCGAGCGTAGCCGATTCCAGCAAGAGACTAACACTGGTGGATGGACGCCCACCGATTGGTGACGGTGCTCACTAGTCCCGTCCAGCACACTCTCGAAGCGCGCCAACAATGGCACAGGAGCTAGCTTTATGGGCAGAATAATTTTATCGACAAAGACTGACAAGGCCATCCCGAGGTCACGCCGGACAGAGGCGCGCGAACGGGCCAGTCCGGCGCATACAGAACGGGCCAAATCATGCGACCTTCAAAGGGCGGACATAAGGCCAGTACAAAGGAGGCACAAGCGAGTGAGACTGCTCCAGAGCCACGTTGCTGTTATCAGTGAGGTCACGCTGAGGACAGATATACAGGCGCGCGTTAGTGAGCGTGGGGAGCAATGACCACTGTCCCCTAATTAGCGAGGCCATGAGCAGAACGGGACTCTGTTGTTGGAAACACTGCTAACGCCTCGAGACTCTGTTGCTCTAGAATAGAGACTGCTGCCGAGACGAGACCGACTACAGAAGGCAAGCTGCTGGACACACGAAAACAGAGCTGATGTACTAAGGCAACTGACAGTAATGTACTATCAGCTATCCCATTCTGTCTTCTCTTCCTAACACGTACTGGGGACATAACCGGTGTTGATACAGGAACACACTGGGTTATAAGAGGGGAGGGGGTCCCGAACCATCCCGTCATTTGGCAGCCTTCCAGGTTGCGACTGTTTGCGCGTCATTATGGATTCAACCGCATCAGATTATAGTGGGGAATGCGCTGATTTGTCCACCTTACGCTGTCTGTCACATGTAGTCGTTGACTATCCGTCTGGCGCACTCCAGAACCTCGCCTTCAGCGGCTAGCTTTATGGGAAAATAGTACAACCGACAAAGACTAGTGAGACTGACAAAGCCATTTCTGGTTTAGTAGCCATAATCAGTCAGCCATAGACAGCCTCACCTGAGGCTTGAGCTCCTGGCCTGTTGGCTTGAGCTCTTAAGCCCTAGCCATTGAGCTGCTGTCCAAGAGGTCGTAAGTTCGAGTATTTTGGTGGCGTAACATCCGAGGTTGCATCTGGCTGACTGATGACAGCTAATTAATCGGAAAGGGCCATCTCAGCATCATTTATCTTTATCCGGAAGGTGTTTCTGCCCATCACTATCGGCGAGTCATCATGGCGTGAAAAGAGCTTACACCACCACCTGTAACAGTTCATCCTCTTAAAGAAGCCACCTCTGTGGGTATGCAGCACTGCTAGTCCTTCTGTTAATAGCAAAACAAACATTATTAGCCAGCACCACAGTCACTGCAGTCGCGTCAGGCTGTCCCCGACAACCCCGATGAAAGGTAAGCTGCGTTCCTGTTCCTGTTCCACCTGCTTCTGTCTCTTTCTCTCTTCTCGCTTGTTCGTTTCGCTCTGCTCTTTCTTCTCACCTTTCTTCACTCTTCGCTCTCCTTCCTTCCTACCCTTTCTTTGCTTATCTTTGTTATCTCCCTCGATTTTCCTCTCGTTTCTTGCACTTCCCTCTCTCCCTCCCCTTTTCCCTTTTCTCTCGTTTCCTCTTCTGCCCATCCACATTGCGAAGTTCACCAGCTGTCTCTCTCTTTCCTCTTTCAGCCCCGCCCACGGATGCCAACCGACAACGGAGCATGGGTTGTGCCTTTTAGTCGTTGACTGACTGGTTACCCCTCTCAGGAGGGTGTTGGCCCAGGCGTCATGCAGGGCTGCTCTCACCCTTCGGAGATCCAATGGTCTGTATGCTTATGCAATTTCAGTCCTCAGCCAACCACGTTCCCTGCGGCCTGGAAGGCGCTGGCAATTTCTATCACTTCTGTTTCCCTGTTGGTGACTGCACTCACGCTCCCACTGGGTTTCAGACCCCACTACGGGTGCCCGAAAAGCTAGGCGGTCACTATGCGGTGGGGGAGAGAGTGAGGTCGACCTCGGCGCGTTTCTCTCCTCACTATAATAAATCTGAATACGCTGGAATCTATCACGGTGCGCTAAAAGCCGTGGCTTGAAGGGTCTGCCAACTGACGCGAAAACTAGGGCCCCCTACTTTGCTGCTCCTCCTGTATGCGTGTGTCTGTATGTGCGTATGGGAGGAGAGGGAGGACTGAGAGTCAGGCTGCAATGGCTCCCTTTTAATGTGGCCTTTATGGCGCTCCCACGCAGTTGGGAGCATACCTAGCGAGATGGCTGTGTCAAGTGTGCGCGTGCTGAGTGTTTATCGCGCCAGCCATCTACACCCTCCCTCATCCCCGGTCTTATTGATTTTGTCTTTACACCAGATATGGAGGTGGGAGTGGCGAGCGAGTGGGTAGATTCTGTGCGAGTCTGCCTAAACTCCTGTTTTCTCTCGCACGAGTTCTCTGCGTTGCTCCTGCTTGCTGTCGCTTTCGTGTTGCCTGCCCAGCTCGCCTTTGTCTCAGTTGTGGCTTGCTTCAGCGCTTACCGCGGCTTGTTGGAGTGCGTGGTGCCCATCGTCGGAATCGACGGGGGAACTGTCGTGTGTGTGTGCGTGTGTGTGTGGGTGTGTGTGTGTGTGTGTGTGTGTG